>OZ035841.1:8625750-8913130 GCA_964034765.1 Knipowitschia caucasica
GCCTGGACCTGCACTGGCTTCAGCAGGGGGACACGTCTGGCACTGCAGGATTTGATTCCCTGTCGTCGTAGTGTTACTGATGGTAACCTTTGTTACTATGGTCCCAGCTCTCTGCAGGTCATTCATCTGATTTTTGATCACCGTTCTCATGATCATTTTGACCCCACGGGATGAGATCTTGCGTGGAGCCCCAGATTGAGGGAGATTATTAGTGGTCTTGCATGTCTTCCGTTGTCTGATAATTGCTCCCACAGTTGCTCCCACAGTTGATTAAAACAGTCCTCTTTAGTTTAGCATATGGCTAGGAAGGTAAGACTCAGAGAAGGCTAAACTCCTCAGACTGTCAGTCAAGCTGCATAGGGAGTCAGTTTGCTGGGAGAAGTATGGTAACTTGAGCACTATCCTCTCCTCCTTCCTACTTTATCTGTTTAGCATTTTTAGGATTTTGACTGTAGTTTGTTCATTGCTATTCACCCGTTGTCCCATTGTCTGTTTCATGGTACGATGACGGGATCTCTGAGCCTGGCCTCCTCCATCTACACCTGCGGACTGCCCCGCCCGACCCGCCTGGGAGTGCTTCAGTCCTGCACCGGACCTGTCCACGTTCAGCGGCCACTGGTCCACGTTCTGTAGCTAGCTTAGGTCCTAGATCATTAGCCTGTCCGTCCGGAGGAGCGGATCCCTTTCTCAAATGGGTCTCCCTCCCTGTGGGTTTCCCTAGTTCTCCCCAAGGTTTCTCACTTTTTCCCACTGGGTTTTTTAAGAGTTTTTCCTTGTCGATGCAGGAGGGTCTTGTTGGACAGTTAGTGTCCAACAGAAAGGATTGGTGATGATCAGGACACTTTAGCATTCTACAACATGTATGGACATTTTCTTCTGTGTGTGCTTTATATTCTTCATGTGTTTTAACTGTTGATTCTCTGCCCTGTGTTGGTGATTTCAATGGTTTTGTTAAGTCCTCTGAGATTACTTCTGTTGTGACCTAGGGCTATACAAGAATAAATTGTATTGTATTGTATTGTATTTGTTCACACCAAGCTGCTTGCCTATTGTAGATTCCTTCTTCCCAGTCTGGTGCAGCTCTACTATTTTTTTCCTGGTGTCCTTCGACAGCTCTTTGGTCTTGGCCATAGTGGAGTTTGGAGTCTGACTGTTTGAGGCTGTGGACAGGGGTCTTTTATACAGATAACGAGTTCAAACAGGTGCCATTAACACAGGTAACATGTGGAGGACAGAAGAACTTCTTAAAGAAGAAGTTACAGGTCTGTGAGAGCCAGAGATCTTCCTTGTTTGAAGTGACCAAATTATTTTCCACCATAATTTACAAATAAATTCTTTAAAAATCCTACAATGTGAATTCCTGGATTTTTTTTTCACATTCTGTCTCTCACAGTTGAAGTTTACCTATGATGAAAATTACAGACCTCTGTCATTATTTTTTAGTGGGAGAACTTGCACAATCGGTGGCTGACTAAATACTTTTTTGCATGTTTTAATGGCTGCTATTAAGTTACAATCATGTTGAAGTCTTGTGAACAACGTAGTACACAGCTCCTGACTGTGACACACATGATAGTGCAGAGGTCTCCCATCACAGTTCTACCGTAGCCCTGCATTGCTTAGCTTATGAAATTTGACCAGATTAGACATTGAGACAGTAGACAAGTAGGTATAACAGTAAATTCACCACAACAGTCTGATACAGCGACGGCATCACTGCAGAGGCTGCACCGACCGTCTGTCAATCTCACGCCCCATCCTTTCATAAATGTGTGACCTAGAGAGGACCGGGACCTCTGCACCCGAGACCTTTGCACCCAGAGGGGACCAGAACCTTTGCATAAGGAGGGGACCAAGAGAGGTCCAGGACATCTACACCCGGAAAGGTCCGGAACAATATTATTCTCAAAGAGAAATGATTAAATCATGTGGTCCCCAAACTGGACCTCCTACTCTGTATGTGACATTTGAAAACCAAATTCTTGTTCACTCATTCTTGTTACTCACATGGCAGTAGGATCTGTAGGGGCGGTCTAGTCCACAGATGGCTGTGTTGTTCTGAGTGGGACACAGATATGGAGGTTTGCAGTAACACTCCCCATTCACACAGCGCTCCCAGGGCTGACAGAAGATCAGCCCACACGACCGCCGCGTGTAGCTGCACACATGAGCAGAGTAGTTAGCTTGTAGAGTACTACTGGTGGTGGACGCCACTAACCCAGTTAAAGCTGCTGTTGTTTTGATGAGCCTTTGTGCCCCAAGGTGCACACTCATTTCTCTCTTGGGTTGCCGTACGAACAACAGCAAATACTGTCCAAATTCACTTTTGGTTTAACTGCTTACCTCGCCAGATGCCAACTTGGCTCTGAAGGTACCTTCCTTCGATACCTACAATTGCTCCCTATGTGGGATGATTCCTACGAATTTGAACACATGTGTTGTGAGCCCTTCCTTTTGCTCTCCCTCTCCCCTGTTCTGTTTCCTTTTCACTAACACCTGATCACTATTCCAGCAATCACCAGATGCAGCATATGAGGCTATGTGGCAAGCTGGACTTGGCCACCATATTTGTGTCCACTAGCGGGCACATAAACGTAAATAGTCTCAAGTCGCGGCTTTGTTTACGTCTGCACTTCCGCCTCCGGTGTTTCGACGCGCCAGCCTTCTCCTGCTCCAGGTAGTAGAGTTCTAGTGTTCATGCTAATATTTGTAAGTTGCAGCCACTAACGTTACTTGTTGTTGTAGTGCCGCGGTGAGGCCTTGTTGCCCCGCGAGTCCTGCTTTAATATGGCCATGCTGTCCTGTCACTTTGGCGTCTGGCCGCCCTCGTTGCTGGGGTCCGAGCGTAGCCGGCTGTGGGTCTGTGCCTTTAAACCGTCACCCATCAAGGGTGCGCGCGCTGATAGTATTGTGGTTTTTCATAAGCTAACTTGACTTTACTGTAATCTGTAGGCTGGGGACTGGCCACATTGCGGCCCACCACTGTTTCTCCTATTTTTCTTCTACATTCTCTCCCATGTTTCTCCACTGTTTTCCCTCACGCTCCTGAGTCCATCCCGACAGGAAATGTGTGACAATGTGGAAATGTGAAACCTGAAGAACAAAATATACAGCTTATTGTAATAAATCAAAGTAACTTGTATTTGCCTCTGCCTCATTATTATTTGACAAACCTGTGTGGTTATTTTATTATTATTTTGGACACCATTGCCCTGCCATTGTTGGTATTTTTCTTTCTTTTTCTGTAAGAATATGACTTTATGAGCGCATAACCGCCACAAATATATACCCAACAGACCTTGTCTCCAGTACCAGTTCCGACACACAAGCGTACCCTTATGTGGAGCCAGCACCACAGTCAGTCTGTTACCTCCCATGGCTTTCTCCAGTTTTTTGTTTTGTTTTTTGTTCACCATTTTGGGTCCGCCAGTTATTAATCACAACAGTTAGTGAGGGTAAGAGTTAGAATCTCTCACCTTTGGTTTAAACACATTTGTGGCCCCACAAAGTCGTCGTCCGGTACTGGGATAGCTACAGTTGCATTTAAAGGAAAATAAACTTCTGAGTGTTTCATGGGAACAGACTCCTGGGGGCTCGTCTGAAAAGAAAAAAAAATATGTTATGAATTTACAGCCAAGTTCACACCTGGACACTCCATATGATATTGCTGTGGATGGAGCGATAAACCACTCCAGATTTTTGAATGAATAGCATTATTTACAGCATCCAGTAAAGAAGGCATTAGAGACACACATCCAAACGGGACATGTGTGGCTGATCTGAGAAGGCCTGCAGAATGAAAATGAAAAAGCTAAAGTCTGCTTTGCTAGACCTCCGCTGCAGGAGCATGAGAGACAACTTGCTGATCATGGGCTGATGATGGACCATAAACTGTTAATATTAACAGACCTATTGGCATGATGTGGAAAAAACGCATTTGCGGATGTGTTTGCCTCGTTCATTTAACGAGTGAATTCAAAAGTCCACAGTGGCTAAACTAGGCTGGTCCAAAAAAAAAAAAAAAAAAAACTCCCCTCAGCATTGACAGGCATTTGGAACTTAACGTTGAGCCAAGAGCGGACTTTTGTCCAGGCTGTAAAGTCGTTTTCGAGAGGAAAGAATTTGTCGTAAGCATGCACTGGATAATTCTGTTTGCAGGTACGTCATCATCGGCAAGGAGCCAGATGTCAGCATGTCAGCGCACGTGCTCATGGACCCTTTTGAACCGGGACCCCATTGGGACGGACGAGAAGGAGGAAGAAACCTTTTCGGCAGAGACCCTCGTTTGGACTTTTCTACGAGAGCAACTCAGATTGACGGAGGAAAACTTGATTAAGATTCACCTTGAAAGGGTGCACAGACTGGGCCGGCGAGTAAAGTAAAACAAGTCCTATGGTCATAAAATTTTCTACCTCCAGGTGTAAAGATTTTGCCCTTTCAAGAAAGCTAAAAGGCACAAAGTTATCCCACCGAGATGGTGGAAAAGCGACGCTTGTTTTGGACAAAAAGGGCAAAAAGTCAGCATCATCGTGGATAAACATTTTGCCACCGGCAAACTACTGGCTTGACAAACCAAATCAATAGGCGCATATTGATTACGTCATCAGCGCAACATCGCCATAGTAACAACTAGACAGCATTGTTGAGTGGAGCGTTAATTTAATTTGGGACAAGTCAATACTAACCTTGCCTGCAAGCTGAATTCCCGCGGTATTTGTGATTTCACAAACACACAAGAATACAGTACATCTTGTACCGCTCACTCTTACACTTTTCGAGTTGAAAAAGCAAGCAGCGCCGAGCCGAGGAAAAACAAACATGGCCACCCAGCAGGACGGATGCGTAGCTGAGGCTAATCAAGTCAGAATCTCCGATTTATTAATAAAATGAATGATATGATTGGTGCATTTGATTTAATTGGTATCTGGAGACTTAAAAACCCTATGTTAACAAGGTACACATGGAGAAGACAGAATCAAGCAAGTTATAGTTTTTTTTATCACTCTCCATAATAAATAAAATAACATCAGTATCTCTAATGAAGCTAAATTACTTTCAAACCATTATTGTATTGGACTTAAGTTGGCTATTGAGAAAAGTAAACGACCTGGATATTGGAAATTGAACCAAATGTTACTACAGGATGATGAGTTTATTGGAAAAAAACAGCAACTTTAGTAAGTTTCCTCTCCTCTCTGTTTTTGAAGATCTTTAAGGAAACTTTTGTCTTCTAAAAAGATTAAATCAGCATGATCTTTTCTTATCTGTTCACAACTGTAACTCATACAATTTCTGTTGGACAAACAAAGTGCTATTTATGGGAGTAAAAGTAAGGTCCCTCACCTCTAACTTAATTGATTCCAAAGTTTGATTCCATTAAATTAGTTTGGCAAAAGTATGCATATGCTGAAGTAATAAGAATGTTGCACTATTAAGCATGTTCTTTTTTGCAGTATGAAGGGCTATACTCAAGCATGAACAAGTTTTCTTACCGATAAAGTCTGCCACATGAACAATGCCAACAGAAGTCCAACTGCACTCATCCTGTCCCTCATGATTTAAGTAATTTAAAAAACGGCAGAAAAAGTTGAAGATAATTATCCACAGTTGCTTTGTGAATGTGCTGAGAGGTGATTTCACCGATTAGTAATCAATAAGTGGGAGGAGTTTTTACCGTAGGCTGTGGAGATACAGGCTAAACAAACCAAATGTTGGAGAGAGGATCAAAGGGCGTTCAAGAGAAAACACTGGAGGAAGCAAACATGAGAAGTGTTTTAATGTGCTCATTATATTTTAAATAGTAACAGTGATTTAAAGATGTCCAATGCCAGTGTTTATGCTTTTAATCATCATACTTGTTACTAGTTGACATTCACTACACGTACTATAATTAAGTGGATATTATGAACCAAATGTTTCTTGCAGATAGCATTTGTTTCTCTTTTTTGAAATGATTTCAGTTTGAGTAGAACTCTCAATGCTTTCTGAACAAATTCACTGATCTTCATAAATGATAATTTTGGTCACAATTACCGTGAGGTTAGATTTTCATGCCGTAACACCCCTAGAAGGACCTGCAGAGAGCTGGGACCTAGTAACAAAGGATACCATCAGTAATACACTACGCCTCCAGGGACTCAAATTCTGCTTAAGCCAGTACATGCACTGGCCCTTCTGAAGTTTTCTAGATTTGGATGCATCCAGAAGAGGATTGGTATCAATCAATCAATCAAATTTTATTTATAAAGCGCTTTTCATACAAAAAGTGTAACACAAAGTGCTTTACAGTTTAGTTAAAAACAATCCAACATGCCCAGCCCTAAACCCTCCTCCCCACAGACCCCCCAAAACCACATTTATAATTATATATACAACCACATGCGTATACACACACACACATATACACACACACAGACACATATACACACACACACACACACACGTACACAAGTATAAAGTCATATCAGGTAAAATAGGTAAAACAATAAAAAGAAATGGGGCTGGGAGCAGATGTAATCGGCTGAAGAAGCGTCATCCAAGGAGCCATCTGCACCAGGAGCAGAGAGCCGGCTGCAGCCACAGGGAACGACACAGGACCCAGAGGAGAGAGGGGCCCCAGACCCCACCAGGCCCAGGACTCAGACCCCATAGGACCCAGAGGAGAGAGGAGGCCCCAGACCCCCACCGGATCCAAGAGCCAGACCCCCGAAGCCACAGCAGACCCCAGCTCTCAGTGCAGAGGGCTCCTCCAGAGGAAACACTGGGGACACTAAAACAATACAATAATACAATAGAAAGTAGAACAATAAAATGTGACAATAAAAAGAAAAATGGCAGCTGCCTAATATTGATAATAACAATAGTAAATTGGTAGATACAATAAATAATTAAAAATAGTAAATAATAAAAATAAATAAAAATATAATGTGTCTAAAAACATAAATAGATGTACTAAAAAGCAGTAATAAATAATAAATACTAATCAAAAGCTACTCTAAAAAGGTGCGTCTTGAGCCTACTCTTAAAAATATGAACGTTCTCTGCGGCCCTGAGCTCCTCCGGCAGACTGTTCCAGAGACGGGGGCCGTAGTGCTGGAAAGATGCCTCGCCGTGAGTGTGTGTCCTGACTTTGGGGATGGTTAGGAGTCTGCTGCCGGAGGAGCGCAGGGCCGGGAAGGTTCATAGGATAAAAGCAAATCTGAAAGATAAGAAGGCCCAAGACCATTAAGACATTTAAAAACCATTAAAAGAACCTTAAAATCGATCCTGAAACACACGGGGAGCCAATGCAGCGATTTTAAAACCGGTGTAATGTGGTCCCACCCCCTGGTCTTAGTCAGGACACGTGCGGCCGAGTTTTGAAGTAATTGTAAACCTGAAATGTTCTTTTTGGGAAGACCAGAGAGCAGGGCATTACAGTAGTCAATGCGACTGGTGATAAAAGCATGCATCAGCGTCACCGTGTTGCCCCGAGAGAGAATGGGGCGGACTCTGGCGATGTTCTTTAAATGATAAAAACCTATTTTTGTGATGTTCTTGATGTGAGGAATAAAAGTCAGCTCAGAGTCAAAGATTACGCCCAGGTTTCTCACTTGTGATGATGGATTAAAAGAGTGTGATTGGAGTTTCGGTAAAAGTAGAGTGTTATATGGTCAGATGAAACCAAAATAGAACTTTTTGGTAATAATTCAACTTATCGTGTTTGGAGGAGAAAGAATTCTGAGTTGCTGTGTGCGTGGACCGGGTCGCCGAGGTCTAAGCCTTCGACTGCTGGCCCACGTCGTCCGTTCGGGCTGGACCCTGTGGGCTAAGGCCCGGCCACCAGATGCTCGCATTCGAGCCCCAACCCCAGGCCTGGCTCCAGGGTGGGGCCCCGTATGCGCCATGCCGGGCGATGTCACGTGTTTTTGTCTGGTGCTATCCATGGCCGGTCCCGGCGACAACCCCCGAACCCTGTGGTGGACACCGGGAGTAAGGGATGCCGTCAGGCTGAAGAAGGAGTCCTATCGAGCCATGATGGTTTGTGGGACTCCTGAGGCAGCTATCCGGTACCGGCAGGCCAAGCGTGCCGCAGCCCGGGCTGTGGCAGAGGCAAAAACCCGGGGCTGGGAGGAGTTTGGAGAGTCCAGGGAGCATGACTATCGGTCTGCCTCGAAGAGATTCTGGCAAACCATCCGGCGCTTCAGGAGGGGCAAGCAGTGCTTTGCCAACACAGTGTGGAGAGCTGCTGACCGCGACTGGGGATATTGTCGGGCGGTGGAAGTAATACTTCGAGGTTCTCCTCAATCCCCCCGTCACGTCCGAGGCAGAGACTGAGGATGTTGGGGAGTTCGCCCAACCTGTCCACATGTGTTTTGCGGATTTGGAGAAGACCGTGTTCTCCGGAAGTATGGGGTCAGGGGTCCTCTGCTGAGGGCCGTCCCGTCCCTGTATGACCGGAGCCAGAGCTGTGTTCGCATTGCCAGCAGTAAGTCAGACCTGTTCCCGGTGCATGTTGGCCTCCGCCAAGGCTGCCCTTTGTCACCAGTTCTGTTCACTGTTTGTATGGACAGAATTTCTAGGCGCAGCCAGGGGCCGGAGGGGGTCCGGTTCGGGGACCACAGGATTTCATCTCTGCTGTTTGCGGACGAAGTTGTCCTTTTGGCTCCAACGAACCAGGACGTGCAGCATGCACTGGGACAGTTTGCAGCGAAGTGTGAAGCGACTAGGATGAAAATCAGCACCTCCAAACCCGAGGCAATGGTGCTCGACCGGGAAAAGGTGCTTTGCCCTATCCAGATGGGTGGAGTGGTCATTCCTGTGGATGAGTTCAAGTATCTCAGGGTCTTGTTCACTAGTGAGGGATGGAAGGATGGAACGTGAGATTGACAGGCGGATCGGTGCAGCGTGCGTAGTGATGCGGACGCTGTATCGGACCGTCGTGGTAAAGAGGGAGCTGAGCCGAAAGGCAAAGCTCTCGATTTACCGGTCAATCTTTGTTCCCTCTCTCACCTATGGTCATGAGCTTTGGGTAATGACCGAAAGAACGAGATCGCGGATACAAGTGGTCGAAACAAGCTTCCTCCGCGGAGTGGCTGGGCGCTCCCTTAAAGACAAGAGTGAGGAGCTCCGACCCACGGGAGGAGCTTGCAGTAGAACAGCTGCTTCTCCACGTCAAGAAGAACCAGTTGAGGTGGCTCGGGCATCTGTTCAGGATGCCTCCTGGACGCCTCCCTAGGGAGGTGTTCCGGGTACGTCCCACTGGGAGGAGGCCCCGGGGAAGACCCAGGACACGCTGGAGGGACTACGTCTCTTAGCTGGCCTGGGAACGCCTTGGGGTCCCCCCGGACAAGCTGGAGGAAGTGTGTGTGGATAGGGAAGTCTGGGCGTTCCTCTGACAGGGGTGTAACGTCAGCCGACACTAGTGGTACTGTCGGAGGTCCTAATAATGAATAATGATGCATCGGTTTTATATAGCGCTATTTTGGACACTCAAAGACGCTTTACATGTCATTATTCTTTCACTCCATACACGGTGGTGTTAACTACTGCTGTAGCCACAGCAGCCCTGGGGCACACAAACAGAAGTGAGGCAACCAGTATGTGCCATCGGCCTCTCCGACCACCACCAACCATTCACACACACACCAGACTTATTCTAGGTAATGGGGGTGAAGTGTCTTGCCTAAGGACACAACGGCAGTTCGGCACTTCACAGCCGTAGCCGCCCCACTGTGGCATCTGGTGTTCCCAGAGGTTAAATGTCTTGCCAAGGACACAACGACAGCAGACAGTGGGAGTCGATGGTGAAAGTCTTGAGGTGGACTCGAACCCACAACCTTCTGGCTCAAAGGCCAATGCTCTACCAACTGAGCTACTGTCGCCCTACTGTCGTCCTGTTCTTTCCAGTTCAATAATGTCCTCTTGTTCAGGTCTGTCCAGTATCTGGTCCACATGCCTACGCACTATGGTACCATCTCCTAACATGACTTTGTAAGACACAGGGCCGGTGACTTTGTTAATGAAGCCTTGGATCCACTTGGGTCCATAACTAAAGGTTCGTGTGATGACTGCATCTCCGATTAAGAAACTTCTCACTGATCTTTGTTTGTCATGATGCTTCACCTGAACGGTTTGCTTCCGTTCCACCTTGGATCTAAGGTCAGGATGCACTAGATCCAATGTTGATCTTAACCTACGGCCTTGTAGCATTTCAGCGGGTGATAACCCTGAGTTCGACTGCGGGGAAATGCGGTAATTTAACAGCACTCTCGAAACTTTACTCTGGATATTTGCTTCACCCGCCTGTTTCATCAGCCACTTGAAGGTCTGGATTGCCTGCTCGGCACAAAACGATCCAATATCCGACACAACCGCTCTCGGGTAACCCTTGACTGCTGAAACTTTTCCGTAGACATTCGATCGTGTTAGCTGAAGTTGCTGTCGTAACAGGGTACGCGTCCATCCATTTTGAATGACCATCCATTAAGATCAAAAACATATGACCCATGATTGGTCCTGCATAGTCTATGTGTAGCCTTTGCCACGGTTTGCTTGGCCACTCAAGGGTGAAGGGGTGCCGGAGCAGGTAAGTTGCGATTTTCTTGACACGTGCTGCATCCCTTTACCACTGCCTCAATGTCTGCATCTAGCTTTGGCCACCAAAAGTAGCTACGTGCTAAGGCTTTCATTTTGGTGATGCCTGGGTGACCATGATGCAGCTTTGGCGAATCAAAGTTCCCCAACCTGGCAGGGGCACCACCACGCGTGACCCCCACAATACACAACCATCTTGCACACTTAACTCTTTTTCCCTGACAGAATAAGGTGGGAATGCTGGGTCTGACTGCTGTGACGGCCAGCTATGTTGCCGAACTCCGAAAAAAAAAAGGGTCTTTACATGCCCACTGGCTCAATTCGGTTGCTGACACCAGCAACGCGTCCTCCATCATCAGCACTCGATCCTCTTGCACTTTCTCTGTCGATGGCTGCAACAGAGGCAGTCGGCTCAGCGCGTTTGCGTTGCTGTGATATTTCCCTGGCTTGTAGACAATCTCATATTCAATGCTCTCAAAGTCACCGCCCACCTTTGGATGCGAGGGGATGCCATTTGAGGCACAGCTTTCAACTCATTGAAAAGTGACAATAGAGGTTTGTGGTCTGCGGAAATGACAAACCTCCTTCCAAACAATTACTTATGGAAACGCTGAATTCCGGACATCCCTGCCAGTCCTTCCTTGTCCAGCTGTGAATAGTTTGATTCGGCTGGCATGAGTGTCCGTGACATGAAGCCAATAGGTCGCTCTTGCCCGTCTGACATCCGGTGTGACAACACCACCCCCACACCGTAGGTGACGCATCACAGGACAATAATAAGTCTTCATGGCTGTCATAATGCACAACCTTTGACGACCACAAGAGTTTTAGACTCCCTGTGACGGAGCACCAGTGACGGCTCCGTCATAGACCGTGTTCTGCTCCCTCTCCCTACTCTGAGGAGAGGAGCAAGTCTGCGCGTGCACGTGGCACGTGCGTGTAGCACAAACATACTTGCAGGTCTGTGCTTGTGACCGTATAGCCCTGCATCTACAGACTCCATCCATCCATCCATTTTCTTCCCCTTAATCCATTTCTGGGTCGGGGGGGTGGAAGTTAGAGCTGGACCCAGTACACATGGCACCAGCCCCTCACTGATCCTCCTGCAGGTGGTGAGTCCACAGGAGCTGAGATCTTTCAGTTGGGGCTTTGGGCAAAGTAGGGTTAGATACGATAGCAGTCATCAGTGGGAGTCGTGAAGTAGGTCTTGCGGTGGGCTTGAACCCACGACCTTCAGGCCCAGAGGCCAATGCTCTACCAACTGAGCTACTGTCGCCCTAAATCTACAGACTCTCCCCCGCCAAAACTGTCCCATGTAGCGCACAAGGGTGCACACTTGCCACCTACACACTCATATCATCATGTCCCCCATACACACCACTTACCTGCTGCCGTTGTCTTGGTCCACTGGCCAAACGGAGACACTTCCTGGTAAACCCATATATGGCGCATGGTTGCGCGCATGTGGCGGGCCAGAGGACTTTGATTTTGTAACTTTATTAAACTGTGTCTTTTTATATTTGTTTTGCCATATTACATGGAAGTTAAGAGGCATGTTCACACTGGCGAACAGGGGGGGAACAATGTGTAATATTCCTTTGTATTTCTCTGTGTTTAGAAAAAAACCCTATTCAATTTGTAATGGATTAGCCCAGGGGCGGGGCTGACCACTTAAAAGGAATGTGTTCTCACTCCTGGGGAGGGGTCAGTCTGTGAGAGTCTGAGATTGAGCTGCAGTAGTGAGCTGAATTGTGCTGGCTGTAAGTCCTGTTTTTTTTTTCCCCCTGCACTGTACATATTTTTTCCACTGTTCACAATTTTGGGGTATGTAAATAAAACCACCAAAATATATTTTTCCAACTGAGCCATAATTTTTTCCCCATCATTTTTAAACAAACCCTCACATTTGGTGTCAGACGTGGGATGGCTAGTCGGCATGGGAAAATGAAGACTTTTGCTAAGCGCCCAGGACTGCGCTCTGGGAAGAAAGATGACTCAGCCTGGGTCATAGACGAGGAAGATGCAGGGGGCGCTACTGCTCATCACCCTGCCCGGCAACCAAGACCGGGAGAAGCCAGCACGCAGGAGATGCTCGCCATGATACGGTCCTTCATAGAGGGGCAAGAGCGGCGAGAAGACTGGTTCCTGGCAGAGCTCAGGGGACTGAGAGACTCTTTCCCTGTACCAGACTGTACCAGGTCGCCATCAGAGCAGTAAGGGCAGGCTCCTTTTGTGGCACCGGCACCTGCCACAGCTGATCAGTGGCATGTACACAACAAATGGCGTTTATAACGGCATGTGGACAACAAGTGGCGTTTAAAACGGCATGTGAACAACAAGTGGCGTTTAAAACGGCATGTGGGGAATAAATGGGGTGTAAAGCGGCATGTGGACAATAAGTGGTGTTTAAAACGGCATGTGGGGAATAAATGGCGTGTAAAGCGGCATGTGGGCAATTTAAATGCCGTTTAAAACGGCATGTGGACAACAACACAACCCCTTCATTCTGATCATTTAGTGTCCGTGAACTCATTACACTGTTCTCTACACTACTCCAATAGACCTCGACAGAGACAGCTGCAGCCGCGATCCGCGACTACCTCTGCTCAGTGACAAAAACAACGCAGAAAGTAAAGAGAAAGGGACCATAGCGATCACTATCACTGACATGCGAGATTTCACACAGGATAAGTTTATTACAGGATGTTGTGGACAAATACAGGGGTCCATTTGCGTATTAAATTAACAAATTTAGAGCGAATAGGGCTGAAGTAAACAGATACTATAATTCACTGATACATTTGCAGACAAAGGCCCTTGTTCCTGCACAAAGAGCCTTCACTTTCACATGACCTTCGCTGAGGCGACGGTACCAGTACCACTCCTTTGCTCGTTATAATGTTAAATATTTGACAGGTGTACTATCATTCTTTTGCCCTCCCTTCTTTTACCTTGTCTTCCTGCATAACTCAACCCACCTTACCCCCACTGTTGGCATTGTCTTGTTCTTTGTTCTAGCTTTTTGCAGGACTAAATTACCAAATGTTAGATGTGAGCAAGACCAGAGAAGAGACACAGCTTTGAGTGTGCGTCTGCAGAGTTTATTGTATTTGTTTATTCTCATAACCTTTTAAATAAATTGCACAAAGACAGCTTTTTCTCTTGGATCCTTCATGAAGATTTAAATTTCCACACAACGCAAAAGTACACGACCCTATTAAACTGCATTTCCTGTATTTTGGTCAAGCCCAAGTTTCAGCATGAAACATAAGATCAAGATTTATAAAACACATAAAATTAATGATTAAAAAAGATTTTTTGGGGTTACAAAGAATCTGACATTTAGCATAGCAAGTTTCAAAGTTTCATATCAACAAATACGTAACAAGAATTCGATTTTCCAGATTAGACTGCTTATCTTCAGATGTTTATTTCTGTTATGTACTCTTTGTGTTATCACTAAGGGAATTGCACTGGTGGCTTCATGACAGGGCCCCAGCCGGGCTCTTGCACTACCTAATTGCCAGTGGGCTGCGATGCAGAGACCACTTGCATCCTTGTGTTTAGTGATAAGAGGAGAAGGGGAAGCGGGGGAGGAGGGTGGAGAGTGGGTGGTTCTTGGGTGGTAAAGCAATCCTATATGAGGTTTTACACCGAATACACTTGAAAAACTGAAAGACTAGGGTACATTTAGCTCATTCTTAGTGGTGTTAAATACACCCTGTGTAGAAATTTGGTCCATATGCTTTGCTTTGAACTTTTTATATGAATAACTATTGAAAATATTTTCCTTTTGTTTTCGTTGGTTCTTTCCCAAGTCTTTCTGTCATACATTTTTTAAGTGAGGTTAGATATGATTCTTCATGATAAGTTAGAAGTTTGTAAAGTTTTTAAATTACTCCTATTCTCTGGCTTAACAAATAATATCAAATTCTCCAATTTGACACCTCTCCTGCTATTTTGTTTTTTGCTCGTCAGCTATAAATACAGTGTCAAAATTGTAAGTACTTATAGAAATTTGTGTTTAGGTATCTCAAATACTTCCTTATATCAGAGAATTCTTTGAGAAAGTCATTTTAAATAAGTTGATTAATTGTTTTATTCCCATAGATCCCAATTTGATAGTAAATGATTCCTATAAGAGCCTGGGGAGGTCAGGATTTGAGAAGAGAGGACGCCAGTCTTGAGGATAAGCGTTGAAGACCACAATGCCTTTTCACCTCTTGCCAAGCACACGGATATTATAGATCAAAATATTTTTTGTTACAGAAGGGATCATTTTCATATATTAAGTGAATGGTATCGGAGCTCAGAGAAAACTGCAGAGTTAAGTTCTTTTTCATATGCACCCAGTGGGTTGGTATTTTGTTTATCAAACCAACAGCATTGCGTTACTTGACATGACCAATAGTACGCCTGGAGTCTGGAAGGTCCAATCCACCCCTTTTCTTTTGTGATTATGCTATAATGTCATGAGTGCTATTCTAGGTGTTCCTTTTTTCCAAATAATGTATTTAAATACTTGTTTAGGAGTTTGATTAAACTATTGTATCAATATAGCATGGTAGTGATTGATTATAGATAAATAAAGCGAGGAGAATGTTCATTTTAATAACATTGTCTGCCAATTAGGAGAAGGGGAGGAGATTCCAGTGGATCCAGTTAATCTTTGATTTTTCTAAGTAGAGGCATATAGTTATTTTCAAAGAGGTCATCGAGTTTAGAGGTTACATTTAGCTCAAATAGCTCACAAATAAAGTTCTAAACATGCATCTCAAAACATAAAACTCACTCATATTGCCACTCAAAGGGATAGAAGTGAGTGGATGGCTTCTGATAGACAACACCTCATGGTTTGTTCACAGCACAGGTTTGTTTACTTCTGCCCCACCTACAAACCAAACTTAAAACAATCCCCAGAACAAGCGCCCTCTAGCGGTCAGGAGTAAAAATGACATGCTGTAACAATACAATTTCTGTGATCTGTGTTTGAAATCTTTTTTCTAATCTATGATAGTAATTTTAGTATTTGAGCCATAAAATATTAAAGTCCAGATACTATAATTGACACTTTACTGGGAACACACCCAGATGCATACATACACACCTCTCCAGTGCTCTTCTCCAGATGAACGCAAGTGTTGTTTCTGTTTTCAGAGCCGGAGCCTGTTCCTCCTGCTGCAGAGTGAGCCCACCCATAAGACTGCATCCAGAGCAGCAGGTTTGAGGCTGCATACTGATCAATACAATTACTGTTTCTTTCCTTGCTCTTGTGTCTTTCGATATTTTAAGAAGACTTTAAAGGTCCCATTTTTCTCTTTTTGACTTAAACCTTATTACAGTGCTATTTGGTCTTCATACACATGCACAGAGTCGTTTTTCATTGTTTCCTTCAAGCTTTAATTAGATATTGTCGAGAGGCAGCGAAACACCCGGGTGCATATCTGTGACGAACACAACATCGAGGACGAGGATGATGTAGAAGCCCGTATCCCTTTCAAACGGTTCTAAAATAATGTTGTCAAAACAGGGAAAACAATACACAATAAATAAATATAATAACAATAATACAAAAAAAATCTTAATCAAAATAACGAATCACAGCCTCTCTCAAGTTCAGCGTATGGTCTATGGTAAGGTCCCGCGTCCCACCACAGGACGCCATTTGGTTTTCTGCTTTTGTCAGCAACTAAAAGTGTTACGGGGCCAACGGTAAAACGCTGAAGCCCCGCTCACCAGACGCGCATTCTCTAGTTTTCAGACGCAGAGGTCTTCACATCAGAACGTCCTGACGCGAGCCGGAAGTACCGGAAGTAGCCGGCCGGCTCTGATGTTAACAGAGCTATGCTAGCGGCTTCTTGTGTACAGATCTTCTCCAATATGCAGCTTTGCCGCGTGTCTTTGCTCACAGACATTCCACGGGCTTTATATACCAGCAGTATGTGTTCACGGAGGTGCGCCATACGTTTTTTCATATTATTAAACGGAATTTCCGCATCGGCGAACACACTCGAAGCAGTTGCATAAGGTCACGGGAGCATGACAACGCATATTTTCACAAGCACAGAGTCCCCCATTGTCAACCCTGGTTTGAGTTCTGGTGAAGCCTGGTGTGGGTCCTGTTTTGGCTGTTTATGAGTATTTTCAGTCTGCTCGCTCAGTCCGCTAATGTCCCCGTGACCACTTTGCTGCTCTATGATTTGTTGTCGCACGAACGTCCCAAGGAAAGGATGAGCAGAATCCATCTCCTGTGGGCGTCGATTTTTCGCCCCTGCTCCTCCCTTTTCACTTTCCCGCCAAGTCCGTGCGTCTCTACTGAACAGTCCGTTTGTGCGAACCGAGCGGTCTGTGCGTTGCGACGGCCGAACGCAAAGACTTTGCATTGAAACCCGACGCAACGCATGATCCGGTCTGAAAGCACCATTAGGATGCTAACAATAATGTTCATTGTGTTTATTGTGTGCAGGTGTCTTCTCTCACTACATGCTGCAGGCTTCACCGTCTTTGTCTCTGCTGCTTAAGCCAGTGGTCTCCAGAGAGCTGCTATTGCCCTGCTCCGTGCCCCCCTGCACCCAGGAGCCCTGCCCCGAAGCAACCAGTACTGTGCAGGTACCAACAAACCTACACCGCACATTATTTCTTGGTGGCAGCTGGCAGAAAACAGCTGTCTCCATGAGGTCACCGTCTGGGGATTTGTTATAACGCAACATGTTTGAAAAAGGAGTGTTGGGACAGAAGGTTTGTTTGAGGGGCTAAAAACAACTCCAAGTTTGTTTTAATGAGGGGGCATGGATGGGAATTGACACTTTTACGTATTTGCCCAATAAAGTCACTGCAAGGGCAGGATCGCAGTCAAGTGAGCAGTAAGTTTGAGCCTTAAAGCCACCCTATATAATTTGTACAGCTGCTCCATATTCACACTGACAATAATGAGAACGAGGCAGAATCTGCAACTCAGTCCCAGGATGTTCTGACCCAATCAGAGCGCAGTCCAACTACTGTCACACGTTTCAACTAAACGTATTCAGGGACAAAGCGTCAAATACAGTAAACACACAGAATCCCCACAAAACAATCACCAGAATACTTTATCAGCAGCGTGAGTGAATGTTCTGTTTTCCTACCGTGATTCAGATATGGCGCTGTGGCTATTGCTAAAGCTAACATGAGCTTTTAGCTATGTCCTGCCGCGGCTGTGTGTAAGTCCTGCTTCTTTGATGATCGTAGTTTTAAGCTCCCACAGATGTTATTCCTCCTTCCATCTCTTCTCTTCACACGCGTTTGTAAAACAATATATTATAATAGATCCATGCTATCCATGGTAAAACGCCTCGGTGAAGCGGGTGCCACGTCAGAACGCTGCCTTGTTTACATGTCGCCTCCACGCCACTGTGCCCGAGACGTTTGGAGAGATCCGGTTATCAAACTAAAGTATTCTTTCCTTGGCAGTCTAGTGAATGACTGACAATTGAGGACTGACAGTTGAGGAGCACTGTCAAACACAGTGCTCCTCAACTTGGAGACATAGAGATATAGAGTTGCTAGTCATTAGCATGAGGCCCTACTATCTGCATCTGGAGTTTAGCCATGTTATTGTCGTAGCGGCCTACATTCCCCCATCAGCCAAGGCTAAGGATGCGTGTGACCTTTTGCACTCTGCTGTCAGTAATCTACAGACCCTGCACCCCCAAGCTCTGTCTCTTATCACTGGGGATTTCAACCATGCAAATCCCCAAACTGTACTTCTCACATTCACCCAGTACATCAACTTTCCCACAAGAGACAATAGAACTTTGGATCTCTTCTTTGCCAATGCCACAGGGGCATACAACCCAACTGCCCTCCCCCCTCGGCTGCTCTGACCATAACATTTCCCACCTACGGCCTGTGTATACTCCCATCGTACACAGACAACAAGCCATTCCCCGGCTTGTCCAAAGGTGGACTGTGGAGTGTGAACACAGGCTGAGGGACTGTTTTAACTGCACATTGTGGGACGAACTGTGTGACCACGGGGACAACATCAATGCCATCACAGAATGCATAAGGGATTACATCAACTTCTGTGAAATCGCGGTGCCTTCCAAGATGGTACGATGTTTCTCCAACAACAAGCCGTGGATGAACGCTGAGATTAAGGCCGTGCTGAAGTAGAAGAAGAGGGCCTTTCTATGAAAGGACAGACAGGCACTGAAGGAGGTACAACGGAGACTGAGGTTGAACATCAGGAATGCGAAGGCCCGCTATAAGAACATGATAGAGGAACAGCTGAGCCAACAGAATGTGGCAGGGGTTTGGAGGAGCCTGAAGGAGGGCTTCAAAACACCCCCTGTCCAGCCTATGGGGGACCTCTAATGGGTCAATGATCTGACCAACTTCTTCCTACATTTTGATCAGAGACCCACCCCTCCCCCAGCTCAGTTGCATGTCCTAGCCGCCTCAGCAGTGGATAACAGCCCAGTCGTTGACACCTCCGTCAGTGCGCCACGGCCCCCTTCCCCTCAGACACATAGGCCCAGTTTACACGGAGACACTGCAGTAGTAAAACGCTATAGTTGGATGTCGGTTGCTACCCCCCGTTCATACGAAGACTGTGTTCAGATCCAGCCTGCAGAGTGGGATAGCTCAGATACGCTGATCACACCCGCGTAAGGAAAAAGGTGTGAATTCCCTGCCTGATCTGACCCCCACCTCCCCACTGCTCCCCGCACGTACATTTGGACATGCGCAGTAGCCGAGAACAAACGTAAAGAACAATGGCGGCGGGTAAACTAACTAGCTATGTGTGCTTCGAGTGCTACACAGAGGATAATTCTACTCCTTCGTTCGTCCTAACGAGACCATGCGAAGCTCTAGTTTCAGTTTCCATTTTCGCAGCTGCTGTTAATTGTAGAATGATGTTGGTGCATCTTTCACGTCTTCCAGAGGAAGTGAGTATACTGCTGGGGGGATGCTGGGGCTCACGTGTGTCGTGTTGTAAAGTTCCTCTGCCCACTACTGTCCGGGTGCTAGAACTACATCGTATTTGTAGTATGTGAAATTTGCATTAGGAGCCTGCTTCTTTCTGTTAATAGCCTGGAAACGTCTGCGCAGCGCCTCCGTATAAACTCAGCCATAGACTCACCCAGCCCCCCAGTCCTCCACTTTCTTTCACAACTGCTCAAGTCAGAGGTATGATGAAGAAAACCAAGACCAGGAAGGCAGCAGGACCAGACCATGTTAGCTCCAGGCTCCTCAGCTCCTGCGGGACTACGCAGGATTATGGGGCACGTCTTCAACCTGAGCCTCAGGCTGAGGTCTGCACCATGGCTCTGGAAGACCTCCTGTGTGGTGCCAATGCCCAAGAAACCACGGGCGAAAGATCTCAGCGACTTCAGGCCGGTGGCTCTAACATCCCACTGCCTGAAGACACTGGAGAGTGTCCACTCTCATCGATGCACCCGCTGCAGTTCGCGTACCGACGGGGCATCGGAGTTGAGGACGCCATCATCAACCTCCTCCACCGCTCGCTGTCCCACCTAGAGAAACCTTGATCCGCTGTGAGGATCCTCTTCTTTGATTTCTCCAGCGCCTTCAACACGGACAACTGTGTTGTGTGCTCCCTGTGTCTTTTTATTTGTTTTATTTTTTTATTCACTTTTACCTATTTATTGTTGTTAATGCTGTTTTATTTTATCTTTTTAGTGTTTTTATTGATTTTACATGGATTATATTTATTGACTGGTTGAGCTACATGGAGTTTTTTTGTGTACTTTTCTTTTTTTTTGTGCAGCACGTTGGAACTGTTCTGTTGTTTAAATGTGCTATAGAAATAAAGTGGATTGGATTGGATTAGAATGATTGAACCGGGAAGCACGGAGGAACAAGACTTTCTTTTGGATGGCTGTTTCGCTGTGTAAGCAGAAACCGGTAACAAAGACACGGCAAGTCTCCGGTTAGCCTCTGCCACTTGTTCACCTTAGCTGTCTGTGCTAACCAGAGACCTGTGGCTTTTCTCAAGAAAGAAGGGGCCAGTGGTCCGCTGTGATTGGTCACAATCGGGACCCGAAACAAATTCTCTTCCTTGTTTCACCAAAACTCAATCTAAAATTAAATGACACACCAGCACAAATCTGCGCTACTTATTATTCAAAAGGACGTAAATCCAAATGCATTTCTCGGATATGGATTGAATTTTTGTAATGAATGCAAAAATAAAGTCAGTTAGTGCAGCTTTAAAGTTGCTTTCACACCGCCAAGCTGGAACGCTGAATCCTCGCTCACCAGACGCACATTATCTAGTTTTCAGACACAGGGGACTTCACACCAGAAGTCCTGGCGCGCGGCCGAAGTGGCGGAAGTAGCCGGCGGGCTAGCTAACAGAGTTAAGCTAGCGGCTTCTTCTGTAAAGATCTTCTGCAATAATGCAGCTTTGCAGCGTGTCTATTTTCAGAGACCTTCCACAGACTTTATATAACAGTAGTATGTGTTCACGGAGGTGCGCAAAAAGTTTATTTTATTATTAAAGGGTACTTCCGCATCGGCGAACACGCTCGAAGCAGTTGCATAAAGTCACGGGAGCATGAAAACTCACATGTTAACAAGCACTATGTCCCCCTTTGTCAACCCTGGTTTTAATCCTGGTGTAGCTCCTGTTTTGGCTGTTTACGAGCATGTTCAGTCTGCTCACTCAGACCTCTAATGTCCCCGAGACCACTTTGCGGCTCTCTGATTGGTCGCTGCACGAACGTCTGAGGAAACGCTCAGCAAAATTCATCTCCTGCGTGCGTCAATTTTCCGCTCCTGCACCTCCCCTTTGACTTTGCCGTGCAGTCCGTGCGTCTCTACTGAGCAGTCCGTGAGTCCATTCCGAGATGCTCATGTATTTTGACGCTCGAACGCGCGCCACCACTGACTTCGGATTGTAAGCCGACGCAACGCATGATCCAGTCTGAACGCGGAATAAAGGTGCCATATTTTGCTTTTCTTCATTTTTGTCACAGTCCATCCTATGCACATGTGTGATAATAATTTGGGTGATACACAATACAACCCTCAAAACGCGTCAAATTATAGCCATTTCGTGCATCAGCTCATGTGAAACGTTTGGATCAGTGACCCTCTGCCTGTGAGCCCACCTCCCCCGCGCACATGGTGACGTAGCATCACGCTTTGAGGGAAACAAAAGCTAAATGTACAGCTTTATTCAGTACAGCAGTAATTTCACATCTGAGAATAAACTTTATCCAACGATGGAAACTCGTCACATAGAGTCCTATGACCTCGATCCAGAATCAGACACTAATCATTTAGTTCACAGTGACATACAGCGAGTTAGCATCACTGTACTCACAGACCGAGGCTCCCGTTAACGTCTTTTACGTTGAACAGGTTTCCAGAAAAACTTTTGAGTAGGTCCCATTTCAAGGTAGCCACAGTTCTGGATCAGTCTTTGGTGGTGTCACGTCACTCGCAAAGATAAGACTTGCAGATATGAGGCAGATCCCCGTGATCAAAGTTGATCCCCATTCTCCGTCTTTGGGCCAAATACTCTTGACCCATATTTACACCAACAACACATTTTCAAGTTGACATGAAGCTAACACAAAAAAGCACAGACGCTTATTTACTGTCTAGGGACCACACGGTGGACTGGGTCAGAGGCTGCATGGGCCGACCATAGACGGTGCTGATTCACTGGTTCAGTTTCTCCCCACTGTCAATCACCTCTTGGAGGTGGGCTCGTTTCTGTGCTTCTCGAGAATGAAAGAGAAAGATTGCTCTCTAACTAAAGCTTGACGGAATCAATGAAAAAAACTACTCTGGTCATGTGAATGTAGGTCAAATAGAACTGTAATCATGTTTAAACCAGAGGAAAGTCAAAAAGTGTAATATGAGACCTTTAATGCCCGACTCCATCCGTTTTGTGTGTGTGTTCTACAGGCCAGTCTGCAGCAGCTGGATGAGGAGTCTGTGTTCAACCCTCTGCTCCTCAACAGTAACCTCTATGTGCAGCTTCGGAGCCATGGCCTGCTGTTCCATGGCAGATACACATACAAGTACTAATGCACACAAGCACTGCATTCTGGACCACCATAATGCACTGAGAATGTTTACAAATCACTATTGAATTCCAATTTGCCTATAACTTTGCAAGACTTATGTATGTGTACCTTTGTGCTGTGATTTAAAAAGTTTGCACTGCATGTAACCTCATAAACCGGATACAACTAAGATAAGGCCAACAGATGCATATAGAGCGCAGGAAAAATGAATGCTAATATTTTGATGTTTGTGATGAGCTTGTGTGAAAATCAAATGGTCAAAGTTTAAAATGTGCGCTTTGCCAACAGTGTGCTTATAAATCCTCTTAAACAGCATCCCCAAAGGGCCACAAACAATGTGCTATATTAAGGTTGCAGTCACAAGCACAACCTAAAGTCTGCATTAGATCCAGGCTTTAGGTGCCATCTGACCGCAGCAACTGGGCTTAAGCATTCTTGCATCAAACGTGCTTGGGCACAGTTGAAAGTGTTGGGCCTGAGCACGGTTGTAAAGCCCAGATGAGGGGGGTTAATGTGGTGGGCGTCCAGGGGGGATGCGTTGCCTATGGGGTATAAGGCCCAGTCCCAATTCTGAGGGCCCTCGAGGTGTGAGTGCCCTCACCAGAAAAATGCCTTCCCATAGGTGAGTGCACTCACAGGATATTCTCCCTAATGGTGCGTTCAGACCAAACGCAAATTGAGCGGCCAAATCGTGTCTGAAGCGCGTCTTGGGGCACTTGTGACAAATTGTGGCAAACGCTGTCACAGAGCAACTTGGCCGCGCGTCAGGCGACAGGACACTAGAGGGCAGACGCTGTCACAGAGCGTTCAGAGCGTTTTGGGGCTGGGCTTCTCCAACTCAACAACTCCGAGGGAAGGACACAGCAGCCGAGAGCAGGTAAAAACTTTATAATACCCTTTGTTTAGGACATAAAAGTTATTTCTAATAACATTTGGGGCTAGAAATGCCCCCCTCTATTGTCATATCAGAGGTCTGTTTGATGATGAAATAGAAAATAGTCGGGAATTTCTTCCAGGGTAAGCCCCGGGTGCTAGCAACTAACAGCGGGGGTTGGGCAGTGCTGCAGCCCCTGGACAGAGCGTCGGAACGCGGGGGCACATTTTTGAGCTCCCCTGATGTTTAAATTCTTAATTACAGTCTTAATTATAAAAACCCAAAAACGAGGCTTCTGTAACGGACGTTCTCTGTTATAACAAATGTATTGGCAGTAATCATTCGTTTTTACAAAGTGATATTTCATGTCACAAAACATCACATGTATGTAACAATGCACATACATGCATTAAATGATTATTATCTATGGATTCATATATTTTTTATGGCCCTCGTTTGTGCATCACTTAAAAGTAATTTGCATCAGGCCTAAATGTAATAACGTGTTTGCTGATGAGAAAGGAACACGAGTTTAATGTATTCAATTAGAAGTTGTGGCAAATATGTCATGACACTTTACACTTCAGACACAAAATCACAATAAAGCCAACAAGTTTGATTTTTTCATCTTTTATTTCCAGGTTCTTTATGAAGCACACACTGTAGAGACCTTTGACAGAGGCAGACGCCCAAGACTCTGCTGTCGTTCCTGCTGTTGCTCCTGCTCCTCCTGTTGCTCCTCCTGTTGCTACTGCTGTTGCTGCTGCTCCTGCTCGTCTTCAGAGATGCAGAGCCCACTGTTCTAACTATTCATGACTGATGATTAAATAAAACATGAAAATATGTTTCTTGTAGTTCATATTGTAAATCTGTAGTGAAGCAGGAGGTGATGGAGGTGAAGCTGGAGAAACGATAGTGTGTTATTTTGTTGCTGTCAGAGAAAGTCAGAGTTCCATTTCTCCAGTAGCCTCTGAAAAAGAACACAAACATCATATTAACACATGGAACCCCAAAAATAAAATACAGAAATCCTTCCTGTATTAAATATTAGAAGTACAAGCTTTCACAGCAGGAGAAGAAGAAGAATAATAAAACTTATATTTATCAAACTATTGTATGAAAAGTGCTTCATAATAAGCCAAATATATACAGTAAATGTAAATAAATATACAGTAGTCTCAGTATGGGATTAAAAACGATATACACAATCTATTTAATATGAATACAGATAACAATGGGCCTCATTCACGAATAACTTCGCATGAAACTTCTTAAATTTCTTCTCAAGTCGTTCTTAAGTAGATTTCTAAGAAGACCCTACGTGGGATTCATCAACGCGCTCGTAAGCCGCTGAATTGTTCGCAGCTGTCCTCTCAGATTGATGAATGCCAACTCCTCGTAAATTGAGCGCGCGTGCCCGGTGCTTCATTAGCATAGGTACTTAGCATATGTAACCGCCCATTAATGCCCATAAAACTGAGACTGAGAATAAAGTTATAAAATGTTGACTTAAAAGTCGAAATATTATGATCAGCACACAGAAACCAGGAGAGACCGCATAGACTGGAGAGACCTGACTGGAGAGACCAGTGCAGACCCGTATAGATCCATGGGAGAGACCAGTGCAGACCCGTATAGATCCATGGGAGAGACCAGTGCAGACCCGTATGGATCCATGGGAGAGACCAGTGCAGACCCGTATAGATCCATTGGAGAGACCAGTGCAGACCCGTAGAGATCCATTGGAGAGACCAGTGCAGACCCGTATAGATCCATGGGGGAGACCAGCGCAGAGACTCAGCACGGACCCCGCAACCTCCTGCAGCAGCAGTATATACAGTACCTTGCGAAAGTATTCGGCCCCCTTGAACCTTTCAACATTTCGCCACATTTCAGGCTTCAAACATAAACATATTAAAATTATGTTTTTGTCAAGAATCAAAAGCAAGTGGGACACAATCGTGAAGTGGAACAAAATTTATTGGATAATTTAAACTTTTTTTACAAATAAAAAACTGAAAAGTGGGGCGTGCAATATTATTCGGCCCCCTTGCGCTAATACTTTGTAGTGCCACCTTTTGCTGCAATTACAGCTGCAAGTCGCTTGGGGTATGTCTCTATCAGTTTTGCACATCGAGAGACTGGAATTCTTTCCCATTCTTCCTTGCAAAACAGCTCGAGCTCAGTGAGGTTGGATGGAGAGCGTTTGTGAACAGCAGTCTTCAGCTCTTTCCACAGATTCTCGATTGGATTCAGGTCTGGACATTGACTTGGCCATTCTAACACCTGGATACGTCTATTTGTGAACCATTCCATTGTAGATTTGGCTTTATGTTTTGGATCATTGTCCTGTTGGAAGATAAATCTCCGTCCCAGTCTCAGGTCTTTTGCAGACTCCAACAGGTTTTCTTCCAGAATGGTCCTGTATTTGGCTCCATCCATCTTCCCATCAATTTTAGCCATCTTCCCTGTCCCTGCTGAAGAAAAGGAGACCCAAACCATGATGCTGCCACCACCATGTTTGACAGTGGGGATGGTGTGTTCAGGGTGATGAGCTGTGTTGCTTTTACGCCAAACATATCGTTTTGCATTGTGGCCAAAAAGTTCGATTTTGGTTTCATCTGACCAGAGCACCTTCTTCCACATGTTTGGTGTGTCTCCCAGGTGGCTTGTGGCAATCTTTAAACGATCTTTATGGATATCTTTGAGAAATGGCTTTCTTCTTGCCACTCTTCCATAAAGGCCAGATTTGTGCAGTGCACGACTGATTGTTGTCCTATGGACAGACTCTCCCACCTCAGCTGTAGTTATCTGCAGTTCATCCAGAGTGATCAGGGGCCTCTTGGCTGCATCTCTGATCAATCTTCTCCTTGTTTGAGATGAAAGTTTGGAGGGACGGCCAGGTCTTGGTAGATTTGCAGTCGTCTGATACTCCTTCCATTTCAATATAATTGCTTGTACAGTGCTCCTTGAGATGTTTAAAGCTTGGGAAATCTTTTTGTATCCAAATCCGGCTTTAAACTTCTCCACAACAGTATCTCGGACCTGCCTGGTGTGTTCCTTTGTCTTCATGGTTCTCTCTGCGCTTTAAACAGAACCCTGAGACTATCAAAGAGCAGGTGCATTTATACGGAGACTTGATTACACACAGGTGCATTCTATTTATCATCATCAGTCATTTAGGACAACATTGGATCATTCAAAGATCCTCACTGAACTTCTGGAGTGAGTTTGCTGCACTGAAAGTAAAGGGGCCGAATAATATTGCACGCCCCACTTTTCAGTTTTTTATTTGTTAAAAAATTTAAATTATCCAATAAATTTTGTTCCACTTCACGATTGTGTCCCACTTGTTGTTGATTCATGACAAAAAATTAAATTTTTATATCTTTATGTTTGAAGCCTGAAATGTGGCAAAATGTTGAAAGGTTCAAGGGGGGCGAATACTTTCGCAAGGCACTGTATGCCATTGTTCTGTGCCCGTGGATAAAGAAATGCCCCCTATAAATAGGATGGGGTCACTAATACACGGCAAGATTTCCAATGTATTTGATAAAGCGTTGGCACATTTCATTTCAAAATGAATAAAAAAATAGGCTAAATTACCATTAAATATTAAATAAATAGGTACATACAGCAATATGACGGACATATCACTGTAATGTTGTTTTTTATTGAACTTCATAAACCCAGCGTGCGAACGTGTCGGCACTGAATGTGTGTACAAGTGCTCCTGAGCATTCGTAGGATTTGTACTTACCCAAGAGAAATTCTGGTTACGAGAAAATTTCATGAATGCCACAATCTTCGTAAAATCTTCGTAAGTAGGATTTACGCACAAATTTGTTATTAAGTACGGTTCATGAATGAGGCCCAGTGTTAGCATACTACTTTGTTAGCATACTACAGCTGCTGTCTCCATGGACTGTTTCCTCTGTGTAGCTTTAATATGTAATCGGTGGGTTTGTTTCTCCTTGTGACATTACAAATATTGTTCAGGGAAGTGTTAACGATTGCGAAAAGTTTAAATAACTCGAGACACCAACCTCCTCACTAGCCCTCCTCCGTGTCACGGTAGTTCAGTCCGCGGGGCTTACAGCACAGCTTGTCCTCCATAGCTGATGTGTTGTCTTCCCCCTCGGTCCTGTCGTCACTGTAGGAGACAGCTCCTATTGGTCGACGCTCGCGTCTTCTCCCAAAAAGTTCAACAATGTTCAACTCGAGCGTCGGTCGAGTTGAACATCAAAACGCTTGAAATCTCAAAACGCGCCGCGCGAAACACTCAAAGACGCGCCGCTCGGGACACGCAAAACGCGCCGCGTGATCTCTCGCCGCTCTTCGGCGTGCGTCCCCCATGTATTTTCTTTTTTTTTTTTTTTAAAGCTTTATTTAATTTTTCAAGGTAATATAATTCAACAAACAAACAAACAAGAATAAGTGTAGATACATATTTTAAGGGATACAGCAGATTGTGTGTGTGTGTGTGTGTGTGTGTGTGTGTGTGTGTGTGTGTGTGTGTGTGTGTGTGTGTGTGTGTGTGTGTGTGTGTGTGTGTGTGTGTGTGTGTGTGTGTGTGTGTGTGTGTGTGTGTGCGCGTGTGTGCCAGACATGTGCGTGTGTGTGCAACATTATTATTAATATGTGGCCTAAAAACAAAACAAAACGGTCAGATAATAAGCATAGTACTGGATGAATAATGGCAATTTTTAACCTAATAGGTAGATAAGACATGGGATAAATTGCAGTAAAGGAATAGTACCGTAGTAAATGCATAATGAGACAAGTAGGAGTAATAATAAGGATAAATAAATGATATCAAATATACAAAAAAATAATAATAAATAAATAAATGGACCAACCGATATACCCAGACACAAGCATATGCTTGTAGCTATGGATGAAGTGTTTAAACTATAAGGCTTGTTGGAGGCAGTAATAGTGGCAGCAGAGAAGAGGAGAGCAAAAAAGTGTATCTATACAGATATATACCTATATATACATATATATCTGTACCTACGAATATACACATGCACCTATATACATACACAAAAATCATATGTGTACAATACAATACAATACAATACAATACAATTTATTGCTGTATAGCCCTAGGTCACAACAGAAGTCATCTCAGAGGACTTAACAAAACCATTGAAATCACCAACACAGGTCAGAGAATCAACAGTTAAAACACATGAAAAATCTAGAGCACACACAGAAGAAAATGTCCATACATGTTGTAGAATGCTAAAGTGTCCTGATCATCACCAATCCTTTCTGTTGGACACTAACTGTCCAACAAGACCCTCCTGCATTGGCAAGGAAAAACTCTTAAAAAACCCAGTGGGAAAAAGTGGGAAAAAGTGAGAAACCTTGGGGAGAACTATAGGGAAAGGGATCAGCTCCTCCGGACGGACAGGCTAATGATCCAATACACATACACATATATGTGTACACACATACACATATAAAATACAGAAATTATATCATATAGGGTTATCCAAATAGATATATTCAGACCATATTTAGAAATTTGAACCCCTTCCACTTTCCATATGTCTGGCCCCTCCATCTCCCACCGTGCCTGTATGTGTAGTGCATTAAAAACATTTGTGAAATGTGGTGCATTAAAAACTCAGACATCCCTTGGTAAGGGATTTAGGGCCAATTGTATTGAATTGAACTGAATTGTGAGTGAGACTCAGGTTGTAGAACGATTTCATGATATAACAAAATCATATCAGCTTCCAAGCTGGTACTCAAAATGTATGTTTTTTTTAATTCAGTCTAAAATTATTTTTATTTTAGAATAAAAAAATCTAAATTCAAGACATTTAAAGATTTTTTATTTTATTTTAATTTGAAAAACATCAAATCAACTAAAGGAGCAGATTAACAACTGAATAATTAAATTTTAGAACAGAAAAGTGAAAGTGGTCTACTTTTATTGAAAAAGATGTTAAAGCTTTCAAGGGATTTAATGATTGCGACCACCAACATTGCAGCTTCAAAAAAATGTATGCTTTTGAGTCGAGGATTACAATACAAACAAAAGTTGGAAGTAAGGCAGACACTGAATGAATTGAAAAGACAACTACACATTTGAAAGCCAGATCCATTCAGACCTCTGAAGTTGGGCAGGGTGTGGTTAGTACTTTGATGTGAGACCTTTGGGAACACCAGGTGCCACAGTGGGGCGGATACAGCTGTAAAGTGCCAAACTGTCGTTGTGTCCTCTGGCAAGACACTTCACGCCCATTGATTAGAATGAGTCTGGTGTTCATTTGGTTGGTGGTGGTCGGAGGGGTCGATTGCACATACTGGTTGCCTCGCAGCTGTGGCTACAGTAGTAGTTTATCACCACCGTGTATGGAGTGAATGAATAATGAATGAATGAAGTAAAGCGTCTTTGAGTGGCCAAAAAGCGCTGTCTGAAACCATTACATAATATTATTATCAAACTGAAATGGTGGATGGTTTAATCTTGGATGCATGTACTCACTGTGGGCTTGTCTGTTCCAGGACCGCAGCAAAGACCCAGAGTCAGCCAGCAGAGGGCAGCAGGAGCTCAGGCAGCAGGCAGCCTAGACAGGTACCACAGGAAAATAGTAAACAGTAGCTATAATTTACTCTTTTTTTATCATTCTAACACAGATACAACAGACATTCAAAACAAACAGTTATGACAAACATACACAGTACAAGACATACAAGAGTACAGACAGGGACAGTGAATAGTGTTTTGTGTAGATGTGTGTGAATGTACTTGACTCTGTGCGTGAGTGTGTTTGTGTGAGTGCATATGCATTGCTAACAAAAATAACAAATAATAATAACACTAATACCAATACCACCACCAATAATAACAATAGAATTAATGATCATAATTCAAACAACAGGGAGGTGGCCGACAAATTCAGATTATCACTGATTATGATTATCAATTCTGCTCCCTGATTCCCCATCCCCTACCATGTTGGTTTCTGTCCCTGCTTTGTGCTTTTCCTTATGTATAAGTGTCTAATGTGCATTAAAAGAGGACGGATTTGGAGGGTGCCGACCTAGGATAGCGGTGCCAAGGACACTTCTCATCTGTCCTGATTCCTTTGAGTCTGTTATGCCGCTTTTCCACAGTCACGGTACGGTACAGTACTGCACTGCATAGCGCGGTTATTTTGCATTTCCACTAGGGTTGGACTTGGGATCGGGAGTACTTTTTTCGTACCACCTCGACAAGCTACACCATGACGTGACGTTAGCCGACTGCCTTACACTGATTGGTCAACGAGTGGTAAAAAAGAAAAGTATATGAATTAATGAATGAGCGAATTAGTTGATATATCTTTAGCTGTTAGTGATTTAAAGATGGAGAAGGTCCGGCAGTGTTAGAAGTGAGGAGTTGGACTCTGAAGGGTAATTGCAGGGGGTGATGATGAATATTCTAATGCGATAAAGTCTGTGAGAAGGTTTTTCCAATGGTTTACGTATGTTATTACGGGATTTACATTTCAAGATGGTTAGAGCTATCAAGAGTATTTTTGAGTTTATGGATGTATCGGAGAGCATTGATCGATCCCCTAGCATGACAGGGGGAGATAATGGGATGTGGCAGCCCAGTAGAAATGATTGTGACCGTGTGACCTCTTCCCAAAAGTGTTTCATGGGGGTGCAGTTCCAGGTAGCGTGGATGTAGGTATCAGGACAGTTCTGAGTGCAGTGTGGACAAATGTCTGATGTGAAACCCATTTTAGCTAGTCTGCTTCCGGTGTAGTGTGTTCTGTGCAGTGTATTGTATTGTGTTAATTGAATGGTGGCATTGTTGGACATGTAGGAGATTATTTTACAAATTTGGGACCAGAAGTTAGCATCGGGAGCAATTGACAGGTCATTTTCCCAGTTTATTGATGGCAAGCATATTATTTGGTTTGTATTTGAGATTGTGAGATGTGTAAATTTTAGAGACAAATTTTCTTGCAAATGAAATGTTGACCAAACTGATATGACAGGTGTAGGTTGTAGGTGTGATGATCCAATGTTTATTTTTTAAGCCGTAGGTGTTTCAAAAATTGATTGCTCCCGATGCCGAAGTTGAAATGCTTTGAATGTGTTTGACTTGAAAATATGGTTAATGTGAGTAATACCCTTTTCAAGTGTTTTTACTACTTGTGACGTCGGGGTTGTTCCATGGTGGAGTGAGGTTAGAAGAGGCAAGTATTCAGTTTGTGATGTGGTTTCCACCAGGCTGTCAGAGCCGAGGCTATTGTTATTGCTTTGGTGCCTCTAAACCAGCGTGGGTTTTTTGTGTTTGCAATGAAGTGAGTTTAATTCTGGAGTTTTGTTTTTCCAGTAAAATTTTGATAAAACTGAGTCAAGTGATTTAAACCAGTTTAGTGTAGGATGTGTTGGAATCATTGAGAATAGATCATTTATTTTAGGTAGGATGGTCATTTTTATAACAGCTATTCTGCCAATTATTGAAAGTGGTAGGTTGAGCCAGTGGATGAAGTCTTGTTCTATTGTTTTTAATAATAAAGCTTTAATGTCATCAACTCTGACAGCCTGGGGGAGATTTTTATGCCAAGGTAAGTGATGTGAGTGGTGCATAGGGGGATGGGTGATTGTTGAGCTGCCACATCCCATTTAGTTTTGGATAAGGACTTATTCCAGTTCATTGCATAATTTTTGAGAAGGACTGGATGGTTTTGATGATTTCCTGGGTGGTGGTTTGGGGGTCTTGTATAAATAAAAGGATGTCATCGGCGTAGAGAGAAATCTTATGGGATTGAGACAATTCTATATCTTTAATCTTTTGATTCTGTCGGATAGTGGCAGACGTTATTATTCACTGTTATCATGGTGAATAATAACGTGAGAGTGGACATCCCTGCCTAGTTCCATGTTGTGTAAAACTTTGTGAAGTTAGTCCATTTGTTGTGACGGTAGCAGATGGTGACGTGTATAGAATCTTAACCCATTGGACAAACAACTCTCCAAAGCCAAATTGTTTGAGTGTGGTGAATAAAAAATTCAATTCACCCTGGCGAACGCTTTTTCAGCATCTAGTGTGGCGATTACTGTGTCTTTCTGATGTATTGTACTATAAATATAATAAGGCATAAACATTTTAATAACAAAATAATACAATCTTTATACACATTAGACATATTACTGTGCCGGTCATAAAGCGTTCTGATCTTTAAAGTGACCTGGGTTAATGAAGTAGTAATATTACTGATTGTAGTTGTCTCATTCTCCAATGTTCATGTTTTTCCATGTACTGCATAAAATATATCACATTCTGAAAAATGTAAGTAAATATTGTGTTTATGGAACTAAATGAACACATGAGGCAAACTCAATGACTCCCTTGTTCCTGACCAGAGACTATATGTATAGGGGAGAAACTGACATAACCCATAATGTTTGATAACAGAAGAAGCCAATTTGAACGTCATCTCGCTGGAGCCAATTTCCTTATACGGGCAGACAGATAGAAGGTGACGCCCACAATGTGGTAATGTCTGTCAACATGCTAAATGTCCTGTTTTTCAAATCACCAAAAGATAATACATTTGTCTTACTAGTGCCCGCTATGTGCCCATATATGTGCCCATATCACAGAGACATAGTTTCAACCTGGAGAGACTACAAGAGACGAGATGCGTTTAAGAGTTGTTTATTTTATGGATTGAGTTTGTTTATTGGTTTGGAGCTTAGGCCCCGGCTGTGGCCGTGCTCTGAAGAGATCTGCGCCTGGGTGCAGATCATGATCCCCCGGGGCCTAGACACTGGTGGTGGCAACAAGGCAAGGTGAATGTGAGAGTGAAGAAGTCCTGAGGCGGAGGTGGGGAGGAGGTGGTTGCAGCTTGAAGTCCGTTTGGTGAGCTGTGCTCTGCTTTGCTCTTAAACGCTGGCTTGATTGACACAGCTGCGGGGAGTTGATTAAGACGGGCTGAGTAAGGCGTGGTCAAGCCTGGTGTGATAACGTAGGTAGTCTACCATCCTGAACTTCCGCTTAAGCTGTATTTCAACCTGGAGAGACTACAAGAGACGAGATGCGTTTAAGAGTTGTTTATTTTATGGATTGAGTTTGTTTATTGGTTTGGAGCTTAGGCCCCGGCTGTGGCCGTGCTCTGAAGAGATCTGCGCCTGGCTGCAGATCATGATTCCCCCCAAAAAGAGAGCTTGGCTAGCGATGCGTTTGCCATGACTTGGTTGCTGCGTTTATGGAAGGCGCATGCTGTGAGTGTTTCCGTGAGCGAGCTCGGCTCTAAGCTAGACCCAGAACCTGTCAACCAACATCCTCCTGCGGTCAGGGTAGGAGGCTGTTGCAGTCCGTCCACTCCCACACTCATCCACACACACCTGTCGCAATAACCGTTGGATTATCAATACAAGGACACTCCATAACAATGAACATTTAAGCCCACATCGTTGTGGCACCCCACTACATGGTTTTGTGTGTGTGTGTGATTGTCACGACCTGTGACCCATGGTTGGGAACCATTCTGGACATTTTTAAAAGTACTGCTGCTGTATTGTTGTGTTGTTGAACTGTTGATCTGCAGAACTGTATATATATATTTGCACTAAATGTTGTTTGTTTTTCACTGTAAATACATGGCACCCGCCGGTAACCAGTCTGTCTCTTGAGTGTAATATTACTTGCCTCACACCTCCCAGAGAGCCGTATCTAGTCCTCTGATCTAGTCCAACGAACCCATTTTTTCCTATACTGTCCTATCCCTGGCATAACGTTACTCTTATATGCTACATAAATGTGGCGAGCTAGCCAGGAGGTTGAGAAAAGTAGTAATATTGTTTTGCATCAGACTCACCAATTCAGCAGCATGGACATTTTTGAGTCCCTTGAGATAAAAATATCAAACGCAGTTATTGTGAGTGGTAACCCCAAGTGTCAAGTTGATGAGGTTGAAGAATTTTTGGAACAGTACGGTGAAATTAAGCGTTCTCTTTTTGTTAACGATCCTGATAGTGAATTTTATGACATGTTAGTGGTGGAGTTTAAACCTGGTTCAACTTTTGATTTGTTGGGTCCGATATTGCCGTATACGTTTAGGCCTACACATTATGAGTACTGTGTCAAAGATTTATCAAAACTTTACGCGACTACTATAAGTGAGACCAAGACCAAGACTTATCTAGCTGACTTAAAGCAAGTAGCTGAGATGTCTGGACAAAACTTAGCTCAGATGTTACAAGAGCTCATGACCCAAATAAATAAAGTTGTTATTGAACCGTCCTCATCAAATAGGCTTATAACAACACAGGACCCATCACCAGAACCCAAAATGGCCGCCCCCCATGTTCCTGCAACTGCAAACACCAATATGGCTGCTGCCTCACCTGCTCCACCTGCTGCTGGAACCAGCAATAGACATTCAATCAATATAACTGCTGATGATTTGAATCCTCCTGAAGTGCAGAGGTATGTGGTCGAGCATATTGTTAAAAGTGAGGATGCTGTGTATGAACGCTCTTCACACAGATTGAGGATGTTTTTTGGACGTGTCCCGCGCCCACAGCATGAGGTGGACTATGATACATGGCGCTCTGGTGTGGACCTCATTCTCAAGGATCCATCTATATCAGAATTCCAGCGATCCCGACACATCCTCGACAGTCTCCTACCACCTGCTGGCGACGTAGTGAAACATCTCAGCCCCGACCTGCCGGCAGAAATCTACATTCAACATCTGGACTCAGCATTTGGAACAGTGCAAGATGGGGAAGAGCTCTATGTTAAATTTATGGACACACTACAGGACTCTGGTGAGAAACCCTCTGTATATTTACAGCGACTCCAAGTAGCCCTGAGTTTAGCATTCAAGCGGGGAGGAGTGAAACTGGGCGATGTGAACCGGCACCTGCTCAGCCAATTCTGCAGAGGATGCTGGGATAATAATCTCATCTCTGAGCTCCAGCTGAAGCAGAGGAAGTCTAACCCACCTTCATTTGCCGAACTACTTCTTCTGTTGAGAACGGAAGAAGATCGTGAAGCCAATAAAGCTCAACGAATGAAGCAACACCTGGGAACATCTAAACATAGAGTTGCTGCTCAAGCTCAGGTTGTGGTGGAAGAGGATGGGGTTTGTGCTGCTCTGTCATCGCTTCAAAAACAGATGGCGGAAATGCAGCAGCAGCTGGATGCTCTCACTGCCTCCCAGTCTTTACATTCTCGTCCCCGATACGCTCAAGGAAGCTCTTCAGCCCCAATGCCCCACAGAACACAAAGAAATTGTCCAAATGTGAGTACATCAAGTCAAAAGCCAGGTTTCTGTTTCCGGTGCGGTGAGGAGGGACGGTGAGGAGGGACGCATCAGTGTGAGAACCGTCCCAACCCAACACTGGTCGACTCGAAACGCAAGCAGTTCAAGGAAAAGCAAAAGTGGCAGCAAAGTAGGAATTTACAACATAACAACCATTTAAACTAGCACCAGTTCCTGCAGGGGGACACCCAGGAACTGTGCAGGGCCCACACTGTCCCGCTAAGAAGAAAAACGCTAGTTGTGCGGAACTACAGCTGCCCAGTCCAGGGCCAACGGTAAAGTTGCCTAAAGGACTGATTGGATCCCGATGCACAGCTGAAGTGAACATTTCCGGTCACTCGCACCAGTGTTTGCTCGACACTGGATCTCAAGTGACCACTATCCCTGTTTCTTTTTATAACAATCATTTGCATGAGGAACAAATCTACCCACTCCATGATCTTCTTCACGTTGAAGGAGCTGCTGGCCAGAATGTCCCGTATCTTGGGTATGTCAAAATAACAGTGCAATTTTCTAAAAACTTTGTCGGAAAAGAACATGTTGTTTCCACACTCGCACTAGTTGTCCCAGATGCACACAATAATGTCCCATCTACTGTCCTCATTGGCATGAACACCTTAGAACCACTATATGAGCACTATATTAATGATCAGTCTACATTTCAACCCAATACACACGGGTACAGAGCTGTCCTGAAGACGCTACAGCTGTCACACCAACAAAAGGATCAAGGGAACATTGGAGTTGTAAGACTTTTAAGTAAATCCCCAGTGCGTGTCCCGGCCGGCCGCACTATTGTCATCGAGGGCTCGGCCAAAGTCTCTTCATCTCCGCCATTCCAGAGTGTTATCCTGCAACATCCTGCCTCCACTTTGCCTGGTGGGGTGTGTGTCAGCAGTTGCCTCATATCTCTTCCAGCTCTTCCACCATTCAAAGTTCCTGTGGTCGTTACTAATGAATCAGAGCAAGACACATTCATTCCACCGCACAGTATTGTTGCTGAACTCGAGCCATATCATTGCATCATCTCTGAACAGCACATAAGCTCTACATCCGGCGAGAAGCCATCCTCCAGCCTCAACATCAACTTCGGCGAATCTCCACTGTCACCGGAGTGGAGGGAGAGAATCACGGACAAACTGAACGTCGTTTCAGAGGTATTTTCCCAACACGATTTAGATTTTGGACGCACAACAGTTGTTAAACATAACATTCCACTCCATGACAAGACGCCAATCAAGCAGCGTCCCCGGCCTGTCCATCCGCAGGATATTGAAGCTGTCCGCCGCCATCTCCGGGAGCTTCTGGAAGCCGGTGTCATAAGGGAGTCGTCATCGCCTTTTGCATCGCCTATTGTGGTGGTTCGAAAAAAGAATGGTGATGTCAGATTGTGCATTGATTACAGAAAGTTAAACTTACAAACAATAAAAGATTCATATGCTTTGCCCAATGTAGAAGAAGCATTTTCAGCTCTGTGTGGTTCCAAATGGTTCTCTGTGATAGATTTAAAATCCGGTTATTACCAAATCGAGATGTGCGAAGAAGATAAAGTAAAGACCGCTTTCGTCACCCCTCTCGGATTTTGGGAGTTTAAACGTATGCCCCAAGGAGTTACGAACGCACCGAGTACATTCCAGCGCTTGATGGAGCGATGCATGGGTGACCTGCATCTGAAGGAGGTACTTGTGTCCCACAAACTGGAATTTCTTGCTCTTAAATGGAGCGTGACCGAGAAATTTCAGGATTATTTGTACGGCGCAGAGTTCACAGTGGTTACCGACAGCAACCCTCTCACCTACCTCCTAACTTCCGCAAAGTTGGATGCTACAGGACATCGTTGGTTGGCTGCCTTATCCACTTACTCTTTCAAATTGCTGTACCGGGCTGGTAAGCAAAATTATGATGCGGATGCTCTCTCACGACGACCTCAACTGTGCTCCAATAACGAAACTCCAGACCATGAAGTTATTCATCAGTTTGTGTCTCAGCATACAGCAGACTCTGATGCTATCTCTGAAGAGATGGTGAACGCCATCTGCCACTGTCACTTGGTACGAGCCATGCCGTCCGAGGACCCAGGTCAGATTGGTTTTACTCTCATTGAGTCGCTGTCCATGAATGCTGAGGTGATACCCGATGACTTCAGCTCTGAAGGCGATGACCAGCCACCGCTGATCCCTACTCTCAACATCCGAGACAAGCAGCATTCTGACTCCTGCATTCGAGAGATTATTCATCAGCTTGAGACCGGGGAGAAGATTCCACCAATGGCGAGAGCTGAGTTGCCAGAACTTCCCCTCCTTTTGCGAGAGTGGTCAAAATTGGAGCTTGTAAATGGAGTGCTGTACCGGAGGAGACGAGAGGGTGAAGATCTATCGTACCAACTGGTTCTCCCAGAAGATTTACGTCCACTCGTCCTGAAAAGCCTCCATGATGAGATGGGACACATGGGTGTTGAACGAACTCTTGACCTCATCCGTACCAGGTTCTACTGGCCGAGGATGGCAATGGATGTCGAACAAAAGATCAGGAGCTGTGGCCGCTGCGTTTGTCGTAAAGCGCTGCCAGAAAGAGCTGCTCCACTTGTTAATATTAACACTACACGTCCACTTGAATTGCTATGTATGGATTTTCTAAGCCTCGAACCAGACTCCAGTAACACCAGAGATATTTTAGTTTTGACCGACCATTTCACAAAATTCGCTGTTGCTATCCCAACGCCCAACCAAAAGGCTAAAACTGTGGCAAGGTGTTTGTGGGAAAACTTCATCATTTATTATGGCATCCCAGAGCGAATACATACTGATCAAGGTCAAGATTTATTTACCCCCACAAACATCATATCCACGTGTTCCTTGAGTCCTTGGCTTCAAAAAGAGAGGTTCCATGAAGAGATAAGAGCAGTTTTCAGTCCGCAGGACCCTTGTGAAAAAGACGAACCGCATCCACTTGCAGAGGGTCCGTTTTTGCCTTGTTGTTGATTACAGGCTAGCGCAATGTGCTAGCACTGAATGATAGACGTGTCAAAGTAGCCAATAAAAAGAGCTTTCTTTTGATGGGTGGGACTTGTAGGAACTCTTCATTTTCACAGTAAAAGCGTGCGTAAAGACGCTGTTAGTACTGCTGCGCATATTTTATATGCATTTACACTACTAAAAAAATAATTTTGAAAAAATGTAAAAGAAAATCACACAGATTTGTAACTTATAAGTACCAAAACTAAAAAATATGCTTTTTATGATGGTGAAATGTTAGTAAAGCAGTTTGGCACAATTTGGCACACATTTTGCCAAATTGGTTCCGAATGGCACTACTTGATAAAAAAGAGAAACTGCATGAAAACTATATAACTTAGAAGTCTGAAACTTTACACAGTTTTTGTCAACAACACAATGAACATATTGGCTTACAAAAAATTTTTCTTCCAATGAAGTAGGCTTTTTTAGGTCATTTATACATTTATGAATTTTTTAAGCGAGGCTAAAAAAAACAGGTTTCTTTCCCAAACTTCAAAGGATGCATAGTAAAATAAGAATGACATACATTATTTCAGTGTATATTTACATAAACTAGAAGGGCCTATCTTTAAAATGATGCATCACACAAGCATGTGAGATGTGTTTTTAAATAAGCAAAGACATTTGGGTATGCCAAACTTTTGTGCACGAGCCAAAACAGATGTAGGAGTTTAAGAGGTTAACCGTGTGCCTTTTCATGGAACAAATTATGAATATTTAAATAAGCTGTGCTCAGTGCTGTGTGCTGAGGAATATAGAATCCAACCCTAACTTACCATTACTTACCAGACTACCATCAATGGTAGTGTGCATTGGAATCCTCACTCAGCATAATATTCACGTTCAGTTACAGGTTCCATAACACTCTGCCTCAGCTGTCACTATAGCAATACACAGTATATAGCACAAATATTTAACCAACAGATTTATTTATGAAGTTACTTGTAACGTTTTTTTCCAATATGGTGTGAGTGTTTAGACCTTGGTATAAACTGTTAAATCCTGGACTACAACTTTCCTGTCAACCTCTCCCGATGAATGAAGGCCTCTGATTGATCAATCCTTATGGCTCATATCTGAATCTACAAAGAACATTTGAAACTAAAAACACTAGTATCATAGAGAGCAAATTATTAAGCCCAAAATGAAATAGAGGATTAGCATGGTCCATCTATATGCAGTCTACGGTTCCGTGCAGTTTCCTCACAGTTTCTCGCCGTGTTCTCTGCAGAAGATGTTTGCAGCTGCCTTGTTCCAGGTGGAGCCGCACACCAGCCTCCTGTCCGCAATCAGGGGGTTGTGTTTGTTTGGGATGCTCAGCACGATCACATGGGACGTCCCCTCTTCTGCGCTGCTGTAGGTCAGGTGCTCCGCTATAAGCACAACCTCCACAGTGATATATTAAAATTCTTCTTTACTGTACATGATAAAGGGCACACTCACGTAAACAGGTGTCGGAAAAGTGGGACATTTTGGGGTCTTGGTTTCGACACCCAGAAGCCATCGCCTAAAACAGTTTTCAACAGGTAAAGGTTTCATCTTCCCATTTACCCTGAAATCACTAAAAGCCAGTATATGGCTCACTCCACACTAAACTTTACAATGCATCAATCTAACTTCAAGCGACAATACAATTGAACCAACATTTTTTGTACCTAAACATGTTTTAATACTATGTAGCTTATAGATATGCATAGGATAATCTCAGATGGGCACCTAAAACCATTTCAAGCAAAATGGATGCCTTTCAAAAAAATGTAATTCAACTTTGGGGACATAATTGTTACATTTAGGACATGTCAAAGGCTTTGGAGGCTTTGTGAATGGAAGAATTAACAGGACAGAGAAGACTATTTAATGGCTAAAGGTTGGGGATATACAGTGCCTTGCAAAAGTATTCGGCCCCCTTGAACCTTTCAACATTTCGCCACAGGAGGGGACCCTCAGGCGTTTCCCAGCCAAGCTGAGAGACATAGTCCCTCCAGCGTGTCATAGGTCTTCCGCGGGGCCCCCAGGTGGGACGTGCCCGGAACTCCTCCCCAGGGAGGCGTCCAGGGAGGCCTTCCGGAACAGATGCCTGAGCACCTCAACTGGTTCCTCTCGACGTGGAGAAGCAGCGGCTTCATACACCGAGCTCCTCCCGTGTGCTGAGGCTCCTCACCCTAATCTCGAAGGGAGCGCCCAGCCACTCTGCGGAGGAAGCTCATTTCGACCGATTTGTACCGCGATCTCGTTCTTTCGGTCATTACCCAAAGATCTTATGAACATAGGTGTGGGTGGCGAACGAAGATTGACGGTAAATTGAGAGCTTTGGCCTTTCGGCTCAGCTCCTCTACACCACAAAGGTCCGATTTACAGCGACCGCATCATGCGCATGCTGCACCGATCGCCTTGTCAATTCTCACGCCTCCAGATTCCCTCACTCGTGAACAAGACCCCGAGATACTTGAACGCCTCCACTTGAAGGAGGACCTCATCCTCCCACCTGTAGTGGGCATATGGCAACCTTTTTCCGGTCCGAGCAACATGGCCTCGGATTTGGAGGTGATGATTCTCATCCCAGCCGCTTCACACGCGGTGCAAACCGCCCAGTGCATGCTGCAGGGTCTGGTTCGTTGGAGCCAACAGGGACACATCGTCCGCAAACAGCAGAGATGAAATCTGTGGTCTCCAAACCGACGCCTCGGGATACCTGGCGTGCGCATAGATATTCTGTCCATAAAATACAGTGAACAGAACGTGTTGACAAAGGGCAGCCATGCTCGGAGGACAACATTTTTTGATGTAAGACCAATTTAACAGATTTTTAGAAAAGGCATCTGTATTTTCCTTATTGTGAGTAGATCTACTTTGTACCTTTGTTGGTGCTGTATCCTTTACGGAGACTTCTGCAAAGCCAGAGAAGATGAAACGCTGCTCTGGAGCAAAAAATGTGTTTGAAAAAAAATAAAAATTGTCTTTTGTCTTGGGTTTTTTGTATCACGTCGGAAGGTCACCAAATTGTGAATATACCCAGACGTAAGACAAAACGTGACTTCGACAAAACTGCAAAATAGAGTCTTTATTATCAGAAGGTTTGAGCGTAGTCTGAACAAGCATAACGCAGCCTCCCATCCTGTCTGGCTCTAGCAGAAGTCTACTAGTACAGGCAAAGGCTAACTCCTTATATACATTTAAATGATTATGTAAGCATATAGACTTTGGTAGATGACTATGCAGAAGAAAGCGTATGGTCAATGTTCAGTTGAGTTGGCCGAAGATGTCATAATTGTGATATAAGCATGTTTATGTAATGGACCAAACTCCAATGTACACGAGATAGCACCGTCCCATGTTATATACATCAATACCTTATCTGCTTTATGCTTTTGTAAGCAGTTCAAAGTACAGGTGTGCGTTTCCCAAACTCTACTGAACTTGTTTAACATGACATTTCAGCAAGCAAATAATTATTAAATATTCACATCATCCAGCCCAGACCAGTGGAACTATGTTCCTACAGATCTTAATCCTGCTGACATTGCGTCAAGATCTATCCCAGCGAATGCACTTGCATCAAGCACATGGCTTAACGGACCAGATTTCCTACTGAGAGAGACCACAGACGAGTCTCAAAATACTTTCAAGCTAGTTGATCCTGAGATCCGTGCACCCGTTACTTCCCTTGCAACCCATGTCTCTGACTTGTTCCTCCATCCTCAACGCTTCGAGTCATTCTCTTCATGGAGATCACTGGTGAGGACCATGGCAAGACTTGTTCATATAGTCAGATGTTTCAAGGGCATCTCTCAAATGCCGATATGCAAACTGATGAAGCACACCCAATCATTATCCCAGGAAACCACCATGTCACTACTTTACTTGTACGACACTACCACCAACATGTACAGCACCAGGGGCGTCATTTTACCGAGGGCGCAGTGAGGTCAGCAGGGTTCTGGATTGTTGGTGGAAAGCGAAGTATCAGCGCAGTTATTAATCACTGCATTACTTGTCGCAAACTTAGGTGGAACACTGAAACACAAAAACTGTCAGACTTACCCATCGACCGTGTAACTGTCTCCCCTCCATTTACCTATGTCGGAGTTGATGTCTTTGGACCCTGGACAGTTAGCTCTCGCAGAACCCGAGGAGGTTTAGCTCACACTAAACGCTGGGCCGTCATCTTTACCTGCTTGTGTACCAGAGCCATTCATGTCGTGGTTATCGAGTCAATGGAGTCATCCAGTTTCATCAACGCTTTGCGCCGATTCATCTCACTTCGGGGACCTGTAAAGCAGTTGAGATCCGATTGTGGAACCAACTTCTTTGGAGCATGCAAGGAACTTGGAATAACCTCCAAACATTGCAACAGCCAAGAAATTCTGGATTTCTTATCCGAGAATGGATGCACGTGGGTCTTTAACCCTCCTCATAGCTCTCACATGGGAGGTAGCTGGGAGCGCATGATCGGGACCGTGAAGCGCATACTTGACTCTATGCTATCTACCAACTCAGGTCACGTCTTGACCCATGAAGTTCTTGTTACCCTTCTAGCTGAGGTAACTGCCATTGTGAACTCTTGACCCCTCGTTCCAGTTTCGACTGATCCGGACTGTCCGTTCATTCTCACACCAGCCACCCTCCTCACCCAGAAAACTGGACCTTCATCTGTTCCGCCGGGAAATTTTGACAAGAACGACTTGTTCGGACGCCAATGGAGACAAGTCCAACATCTCGCCAACGTCTTCTGGCATCGTTGGAGAACCCAATACTTACCAACACTTCAAGAACGCAGAAAATGGCAATCTGAAAGGCCAAACTTAGAAATTGGAAATCTTGTCCTTCTAAAAGACAATCAAGCCAAAAGAAACCACTGGCCCATGGGGGTTGTGGTTGACACCTTTCCGAGCAAAGATGGAAGAGTCAGGAAGATCGAAGTGAAGATTGCTTCGGGTGGAACCTGCCGAACCTTCTTGAGACCAGTTACAGAGATTGTACTCCTCCTGCGAGACACTAAGAAAGACATTATTCATACAAAATAGAGATAACATCCTATGGACGTCAGAAGGGGAGTGTGCTGGTGGTGTAGTTTCACCCTCCACTTGCAGGAGCGCTACGCTCCATTCTGTGCCTTTGTTTACCTTACCTCTTAACATCCGCCTCATTTTGGCTCGTGCACAATGGTTGGGCATACCCAAATGTCTTTGCTTATTTAAAAACACATCTTACATCTCACATGCTTGTGTGATGCATCATTTTAAAGCTAGAGCCTTCTAGTTTATGTAAAAAAACACTAAAATAATGTTTGTCATTCCTATTTTCCTCTGCATCCTTTGAAGTTAGGGAAAAAAACCCAATTTTTTTAGCCTCGCCTAACATTTTCAATTTCTAAAGGCCCTAAAAAAGGCATACTTCATTGTAAGTTCACAATATTCAAACCCTCTGTTCATTGTGTTGTTGACAACGACTGTCTAAAGTTTCAGACTTCTAAGTTTTATAGTTTTTATGCAGTTTCTCCTTTTCATCAAGTAGTGCACATTTGGCACAATTTGGCACAAGTGTGCCAAATTGTGTCAAATATCTTTACTTACATTTAATCATCATAAAAACAATATTTTTTATTATTGGTACTTATAAGTTACTAATCTATGTGTGTTTTTCTTTTTTAAATGTCAAAGTTATTTTTTTATGAGTGTGAATTCATTGCAGATTCGAGAACGTCTTTTATCTTCCAGTACGCACAATTGTCCAGGCCCAACATAAGACAGGACACCATTGTCCCACCCCTTGTTCGAAAGCTTTCCTCATTGGCTACAAGGACATGTCAATCGTAAATCCCGGAAGTAAACTTAAACAAGTTGGGATCACAACAAAGATCAGTCACCAATGCGCAAACAGCAGCACTAGCGGTACTTGCGGGACCTATTGTAGACCCAAAAATTGGTCTAGCTTTTCGGGAGTAGTCTCATTTGAAAGATAAGGAGCTAAGGAACACGTAGATACCAGATGTTCGGGTGAAAAACAAAGCTAAAAGTCCGTTACAAGTGAAAGAGTAACATCTGTGCTCTTTTTTTTCGTTTTTTTCGCTAAAGATAAATGCACATTTTTGGATTATTTCTGCAGAATGGATTTTACTTTGGGAAATACAAGTGGATATAATTTTCCTTTGGACTGTTCCAGAGAGAATGATGTATTGCAAGCTGGGAGGAGAGCTGATTTATTTGTACAGCACAAGCCCAAAGGTAAAAAACTATTTCGGAATTGATTTATTTTGTGCCCACATTATGTGGTATATCTTTTGAATGCAAAGTCTGATGTAGTTTACACTTGTATATAAATGTAGATAAGAAAATAATCTTTAAAATGATATACAGCTTTTGGGGTTTGGTGATCAAAATACATCTGCTATTGCCAGCAGAACATTTAAAAACATAAAAACGGCCGCCGGCGCGCCGGTTGTTGCTAAGTGATTGGTTAAGAGTTAGATATCAGTACATTTGAGAAACGACACAGTGAGAAAGTTGTTCAATACAACCTTCATCCATCCTTTGTTGTTCTTTTACAGAAAGCATTGCTTGTGAGTAAAGAAGTTTATGAAGAGTCTTTATGGCTATATTTGTTGTTATTTGATCATATTTACAGTATAAAGGGATACTTTGTCAGATGAAGTATTTGCCTGTGTAAGCTAGTTTAGGCCATCCCATGTGTAGTATTACATCTGTTAAGAGTCTACATTTGTTTATTTCTTTTTGTTTGTAGTTTCACTCTGTCGGTAATTGAAGGCTACGTCATTAAAGAAGACATTTCACCTGTCAATTGTTGTGGAGTTTATCTATCTGCATAGCTGTATCCCATACAACAGTGAGGGCAGAACAAGGACGTCAATGAATTCTGTGACGCTGTGTCTGGATACATACGCTTCTGTATTGACTGCTGTGTCCCACAGAAGGTCATTAAAGAACCTTTTAGTCAGAACCCTTGGATGAACGCGGAAGTAAAACTGAAACTTCATGAACGTGCGTTGGCGTTTCAATCAAATGATACAGTTGCTTTTAAGCTATCCTGTTACTCATTGAAACGTTCTATTAAATCTGCAAAGCGCAGTTACGGGGACAGGTTAAGAGTTATTATGAGGAAGATGACCCTCGGCGCATGTGGAACGGTATTAAAGCCATTACATCGTGAAAACCTTGTTAGTATTAGATAGCAATATGGCCTACATGCAGGACTCTACAAGGACTATGATGTGCACTGTCTCTGTGTGACACGTACGTCTTTCGATGTGTGACGTGACAATGACTATATAAACTGTACTGACTCTATTTTGTCTGAGAGAAAGAAACAATGGAAACCACTGGCACTTGAGAGAAACTTAAATAAACTTCCAGAGTTTGGCGCACCACGATCCGTCTCTGTCTGCTTCATTCCTGACAGATTTGGTGGAGGATGCGCGGCTCAGTGTGCGCCATTCTCTGGTTGTTTTGAGGGAGTTTCCTTTGTTTTCTTTTCCTCGTTATGAGAGACCGGCATGCTGTATCTGGGAGCGGAGATTCCAGCAGGCTGGAAGAGCTGTTCCTGGATGCTTCTTGTTGCTTCTTTCACTTGCGTTTAAATTGAATTTTCCGACGCGGAAAAGAGTTTGCAGACCTCTCGGACAGTCCGTGCATGCACCTGTTTGACAAGAATAAGGTAAGCAGACATCTTTTTATATGTAAAGTCTGCATAATTGGATACTAGCTAAATTTTGGTCTGTTTTTGAGGTCTGTCGAACTCTCTAAATTGTGTTCACAAAAAGTGTAGGATCCAAAAGTGTAGGCCATAAAGTGAAGGATCCAAAAGTGTTGGCCATAAAGTGAAGGATCCATAAGTGTTGGCCATAAAGTGAAGGATCCAAAAAGTGTTGGCCATAAAGTGAAGGATCCAAAAGTGTAGGATCCAAAAGTGTTGGCCATAAAGTGTAGGATCCAAAAGTGTTGTCCATAAAGTGTAGGATCCAAAAGCGTTGGCCATAAAGTGAAGGATCCAAAAGTGTAGGATCCAAAAGTGTTGGCCATAAAGTGTAGGATCAAAAAAGTGTTGGCCATAAAGTGAAGGATCCAAAAAGTGTAGGCCATAAAGTTATCCTTAACTTTATCCATAAAGTTAAGGATAAAGATCCTTAATGAAACCCATCTATTTTCTACCCTTTAATCCATTTCTGGGTCAGGGGGGTGGCAATCAAAGATGCCAACTAAGTCTCAGAGCACCAGCCCCTCACTGACCCTCTGCAGGTGGTGAGTCCACAGGAGGACGGCTGCTCTCTGAGTGTGAGCATAGCCTTGATCTTTCAGTGGGGGCTTTGGGCAAAGTGGGGTTAACCCTATATGCCCGCGTGCATCGGTGCCGATGTACATGTTTTACAAATGATCAGTTTACTCGCGAACGGTAAAACGTAGCAACTTTTTTTCTTCCTCTGTGAAGTACGTATTCAGGGCTTTCCGAAACTAGTTTTGATTTGTCTGTGCGATGCACGGAGGATAAACTACGTTTGTCTGAAAGTCCGTGTCCAAAGCGTGACCCGTGAGGTACAAACAGCTGTGAGATACAAACACACGGGGACTGCCAAAGATCGTCAGAGAGTGAGATGTCTCACTCCTCTGCGTTTCCTTGTTCTCCCACAGTTGAAACTACAGCTGCGATTGCAATAACTGGCTGAAGAGTGCGCATTATTGATAAAGACGATAATAAATACAGTAAAATGACATTATGTGTATATGATGTATATAAATATATGTATAATATAAATAATTGATGTTTTTTTTTTTTTTTGGCTCAGTTTCTCATGTTTTACGTTTTTTACAGCTGTACTACAGAAGCAACCCCGGCATTATAGACAAACTGCTTCAGGAAGGGCATCAGGAGTACAGAGTTTTTTGCTTTTATAGTGGAATTTTGTAAAAAGTATAATAGTTAGAGATTCAATTTTTTTCCCCATTATCCCCAAGACCATAAATAACATTTCTATGCAGTGTAAAAAGTTGTTTATAGCATTTCATTGTGTTTTTTCAATACATTTTTGTTAAATTGATTTTCCGTTTGATTTTTTTCTTTGTCTTTATGATTCCATCATTTTTATATAATTCATATGACAGCTTTACAATATGAATATTCTAAAACCCCAGGTTGTACTGAAAAAAACAAAGTATACTGCTTGACTCTGCATCAAAAGATGACTGTTTTATGAACAATTATACACAAAGAAAACCAGGCGAGGAAAGTTCCCCAAAATGACCCATGTGCATAGAGGGTTAAGTGTCTTGCCCAAGGACACAACGACAGCAGTCATCAGTGGGAGTTGGTGGAGAAGGTGCAGAGGTGGGAATTGAACCCACGACCTTCAGGCCTGAAGGCCAATGCTCTACCAACTGAGCTACTGTCGCCCCTAGTGAAACCATGGTGTAAAAATGGTGTGAAAGAGGCCTTTGTTACAAAAGCTTTGAAATTGACAAATTTCAGGCTGATAAATGACAAAAGCAACAATATGTTACATTCAGTGATTACGGTTTAAATTACATACAGAAAAAGGGAGCTTTTGTTTTTTAGTTTGTTTTTTGGCGTGAACAGAGTTCAGAATGCAGAGTTTTATCTAGCTATGAGCTATGAGAGCTTTTGTGAGTTATTTACATTTTTTGCCGAGTTTTATCTACAGTTGAGCTATGAGAGGGCTGTATCCAACAGTTGTTTTTTGTTTTGTTTTGTTTTTAGAAAGAGATTTTGAGTTTAAATTAGTTTGCTACCTCGATAAAATAGAAGGAAACGTTAAACACTAAGAGTGCCTTTTGTTACAAGTGTGGAAATTGGCCATTTCTATATTTGGATGACAAAAGTATAAACTCCAACATCAGTTATATTCGCTTAAAAAAAGTAATCTTGAAAGTTCTTCTTTCTGTTTTTGCATTTTTGCTAAAACACTACTTTCTGCCTGTGTGTGTGCGCGTCTGTGTGACAGGAACCCCCCCGCCCTCGCTGCGCTGCTTCTGCTCTGATTTAAAGGGGAGCTACTGCGTTTAGGATTTTGGCTTGTTTTTATTCCGTTAAATTTGTGAAATTTGCGATGGAACATTATGTTATGACACAGTTAAACGTTATAAACACCATTTAGTAAACAGAAGTTTTGAATATTATGTTTTTTGAAATCCAAAGATTAGTACAAAAAAGCTTTGCTTTTCTTTTTAAATCTGCTGCTTATTTTTTGAGTCCATTATTGTATCTCTGATATATTTCATAGCTGTGAGAATTTTTTTCATGTATTTTTTATTTTAGTTACAAAAGCCGTTTTTCAAACATTTAAATTAGAATCTGTTAAGTGATTATTGATCATAGACTTCGTCTAAAAACAAAGAGGGAATTAGGATTAGCTGTAAAAGTATTATATTATTGAGTTAAACTCTCCCCAATTCACATTGCAAGCGGTGACTTTTTTGTTTTGACTATGCACCTGGTGCTGATGCACACAGCACAGGAGACTGCTCTGAGACTTCTCTGAAATGTGCTCCAATTCATATTGACTTAATTTGAAAAATGCTGCAATTATTTTAAATTAGTAGAATATATGCTGAGATAATTTGGTAGACGTCAGCCAAAGTTACCCCCTCCAGGCCGGTTCACATCCCCAGCCTATCGCACAGCAAACGCCCCCTTCCAATCACCCGTACCGGCCAGGCAGCCGCTTAAAAGCGGAGAAACTCCCACTTCACGGCCTCCCGAAGCCTCGCAAAGAATCGTTCTGGAGGAATCGCTTTTGTCTACTCACGCTTACTCCTGCGGTCCCTGCTGTCCTCTGTCTTGCTGCGTGTGGTCTGCTCCTCCTCCGCGTCGCTGCACCTGCTGCGGGTCTCGTGCTGTGGTCCGTGGGTCTTTGCCGCTCTCCTCCTTTGCGGGCTCTTTCTGCGGGTTCGCCGCTGCTCGTCTCGTTGCGGCCTGCTGCTGCATACGGCCGGTCTGGGCCGGTGCGGTGGGAGCCGTGCGCATCCCTGCCTCCTCGTGCCGGTACGGTGTGGTACTGTTGTCTTTCCCTTGTCTTCTGGCGTTTGTGGGTAAGTGTGCTGACCTGCGGACGGTTTATTCCCCTCGCATTGTACTGCAAGCTCAGTTGGCCCCGCGCTTTGTACTACAGGCTCAGTTGGCCCCGTGCATCGGTGTGCAAGCTCAGTTTAAATCCCTCGCATTGGTCTGCAGGCTCTCAGTTTAAATCCCTCGCATTGGACTGCAGGCTCTCAGTTTAAATCCCTCGCATTGGTCTGCAAGCTCTCAGTTTAAATCCCGCGCATTGGACTGCAGGCTCTCAGTTTAAATCCCTCGCATTGGACTGCAGGCTCTCAGTTTAAATCCCTCTCTGGACTACGAGCTCCGTTTAAATCCCTCTCTTTGGACCGCAAGCCCCGTTTAAATCCCTCTTGGACTGCGGCTCCCAAATTGAATCCCTCACATTGGACTGCGAGCTCTCAGGTTAATCCCTCACGGAACTGCTTATATCTGGAACTGCTTATATCTGGAACTGTTATACCGTACCTGGAACTGCTTCATGCGGAACTGCTTATATATGGAACTGCTATATATGGAACTGCTATATATGGAACTGCTTTTATATGGAACGGCTTATATACGGAACTGCTTATCTATGGAACTGCTCATATTGGAACTGCATATATGGTACTGCTTATATCTGGAACGCTTATATATAAAAATAAATAAATATAAATAAATATAAATAAATATAAATATAAATAAATATAAATATAAATATAAATAAATATAAATAAGTACATAAATAAGTAAATAAATAAATAAAAATAAAAAACTGCAGGCTCTGTTGGATTGGACTGTAAGCTTTCAGTTTAAACTCCTCACTTGGACTGCGGGCTCAGTTAATCCCTCACTTGGACCGTAAAACCTGTTTAAATCCCTCACATGGACTGCAGCTCTCGGTTTAATCCCTCACTTGGACTACAAGCTCTCAGTTATAAATCCCTCTTTTAGGACTGCGGGCAATGTTGATTCCCTCACTCTGGACTACAAGCTCTCAGTTTAATCCCTCACCTCGGACTACAGGTCGTTTAACTCCCTCACACCGGACTGCAGGCTCTCCGTTAAACGCGGGCTCAGTTTTAATACCTCACTTTGGACTGCAAGCTCTGTTTAAATCCCTCACATTAGACTGCAAGCTCTGTTTAGGTCCCTCGGCGTCTCGTGTCTCGCAACCTCTTCCCGGCTCTCCATGAGCCCCAAGTCGGCACGCGGCTCGGGCGCGGGAGGTGTCCGTGGGCTACGTCATTGGCCCCTTCTCTCCGTCTCGCTCTAACCCGATGGGCATCGCCACCCGCAAGCACTCCAGGAAGACGCGTCTCATACTCGTCCTCTCCTGTCCCCGCTCCAGGCCCGCCCGAGCATCAACAGCCCCTTTCCTCCAGCGCCCTTCTCCCTGCAGTCCGCTACCGTGGACCACGCGATCAGGCTGATAAAGACTTTCGGCCCCGGCTCCTGGCTCTCCAAGGCCGTCATCCCGGACGCGTTCAAGCTGCTGCCATCCACCCCGACCACTGGCGCTGTTCAGGGGTCAAGTGGCGTCGGAGTTCTTCTTCGCAGTACGCCTCACCTTTGACTGCCGGAGTAGTCCCTCTCGTTCAACAATCTCTCGGAGGCGCCGTGTCGGATTCTGCTTAATTACGCGCGGCTCCCCTCTGTCCCGCATCTCCCTGATGATTCCCTCGTAGTCAACCCACCCTCTGACTGCTCCGGGGGCTCTCTCCGCAAGCTCAGGCCCGCCTTCTCTGCCCTCGGATTCCTCCACTCCGGAAAGACCACAGGCCCCGCCAACGCTCTGGAGTTTCCCGGCATCCGCCTCGACACACGCGCCATGGAGGCCTCCCTCCCGCCGGACAAGCTCGAACGCATCCGCGCTTTCTCCCGGTCTGCCTTGGCCTTCCCGTCACTTCGAGGCGTCCTTGCTCTCCCTCCTCGGGCATCTTAATTATGCCGACCGTATCATTCCCAAAGGTCGTTCTTTTAATTCCAGACTCCTCTCCCTCGCCGGCTCCGTCTCCTCCCTCAATGACGCTGTCTGCCCGGACGCGGGGCGCCGCCCCGACCTGGCGTTCCGGTCCCGTCTGCAGAGCCGCTGGGATGGTGTATCTTTTTTTACAGTGACGTCATCCTGTCTCAGATGCCCCGCGGTTCTTCACGGACGCAGCCCCGTCCGTGGGTTTTGGGGGTTTTTCCAGGACCAGTGGTTCGCCGGGCCCCGGCCCGACGCTTTCCCTCGAAGCATCTCCTCCGCGCTCCACGAGATATATCCCGTGACCGTAGCCTGCGTGCTGCGGAACCATACGTGGCATAGGAAAAGGATTTCCGTGACGTGCGACAACCTCGACGTCATTGAAATAATTAACAGAGGTCGTTCATCCTCTCCCCAAATCACATCCTCCTTAGACGCATCACATGGCTCTCAGTCCTGAACAATTTATCATCACTGCTCGTCACGTCCCTCGTCACCTAACTGTCTTGCTGACTCTCTCTCTCGCTTTAAATTCCAGGAGTTCTGACGCCTTTGCCCTTCTGCCAATCCATCGCCATGCCAGATCCCCTGCACGGAATCCCTCGCCCTGGTCTAGTCCCTCCGTCTCTTCACCTTCTCTCCTCCGCTGCATCCTACATGAAAATGGGCTTCTTACGCATAAGCGAATTCACAAACACTCACGCCACCTTTAATGCATCCCGAGACATTGCCTTCTCTGACCCGTCATATTATCCCGACTACTTCAACCTCCACCTCAAGCATTCCAAACGCAAAGGCGCTTGCAATATAGTCATAGCTCGGCCTGACAGTTCTCCCTGTCCCTACAGATCCATGATGCATTACACTCGCCTCCGCTCTCGGAAAGGAGATCTCAACGGACCGTTATTTCTTACTCCCGATAACCTCCCAATGTCATCCAACTGGTTCAGAGCCCAACTCAAGTCCGTACTGCTGCTTTGTAACCTGTCTCCCCATCTCTACACAGCCCACTCCTTCCGGATAGGCGCCGCCACGCGCGCCGCGTCCCTGGGGCTCCCCCATTCCGCCCTCCAGCAGCTGGGCCGCTGGTCATCATCGGCCCTCTCCTCATACATCAGGCCTGACACTTCGACCATTCTGGCAGCCCAGCGCCTTTTGGCATCTCCATAAAACACTCGCTAAACTTCCTGGTGGCGGCAGCAGCTGAGTATCCGCAAGTAATGGTCACAGTAGATAGCGGTCACAGTATATAGCGATAGCGGTCACAGTATATAGCGATAGCGGTCACAGTATATAGCGATAGCGGTCACAGTATATAGCAAAAGCGGTCACAGTATATAGCAAAAAATGGTTAGCGCATAACGGTCGTCAGCATATAGCGATAGCGGTCACAGTATATAGCGATAGCGGTCACAGTATATAGCGATAGCGGTCACAGTATATAGCGATAGCGGTCACAGCATAGAGCAGTCTCGATGTTCTGTCCCCTCCAAACCAGGCTGCAAAACTCCATCAACACACAGCCTTTTTGGGGATTGGCGCGCTCCATCGCAGGAGCCTCTCCGATCTGAAGGCCGCACCGGGGCCTAGGGCGCCAAACCTCCTCCCAATAAAATACTCAAAAGCTTCTTGTTTTCTCGTCTCTCCAAATTGAAATGCAGCCCGCGGAAATTCAATTTGGTAGACGTCAGCCAAAGTTACCCCCTCCAGGCTGGTTCACATCCCCAGCCTATCGCACAGCAAACGCCCCCTTCCAATCACCCGTACCGGCCAGGCAGCCGCTTAAAAGCGGAGAAACTCCCACTTCACGGCCTCCCGAAGCCTCGCAACCACCGCCTCCCCTCCTCCTCCTCTTCACCCTGCCTCCAATCTGCCTTCAATCTGCTTGCCGCTGCCAAATGCCGCCACCAGTGCCTAGGTCCCGGGGGATTGGCGCGCTCCATCGCAGGAGCCTCTCCGATCTGAAGGCCGCACCGGGGCCTAGGGCGCCAAACCTCCTCCCAATAAAATACTCAAAAGCTTCTTGTTTTCTCGTCTCTCCAAATTGAAATTCCATAAAGTGAAACCCAAGGACGCATAGATAATTAAACACACAGTACAAAAGTACATAATACATATTTTAAAGTTTTGAGATTTGAGTCTTGTTTTTTTATTAAGAGAGTTTCTGGTCTTAAAATGTCATTAGTAGTAAGATAATAAGTAACTTATTTATATAGCGCATGTGAGAAAGCCAAGAGCGCTCCAAAATTGTTTAGACTTTAGAGAGAAAAACAATCTCATTCACATACTGATATCGGTTTTTTAAATTGGCCGTCTCAAGGATTGTTTTTCAGACTCTGCCACACTGTACAAGGGTCACTGCTGGACTGGACACTGAGGGATCAGAACAGTGGCCCAGAGTAGACACCATCCAACCAGCCGCAGATCGTAAAGGCGCCATAGCTACCTCCGTGTGCCCCTCCCCCCACTACAGAAGTAAGTGGGAGTGAGACCGGGGCCATGAAAGTGGAGGTTTCTGGAGGCAGTGATGGGTGGAGGCCTCAGGTAGAGACCTAGAGGCAGTTGAAAGTGTGTCCACGTGGTTAAATCGACACAGTGTGACCTTTGAGACCTACAGGTGGTTCGAGGAGTCTGGAGACACAACCCCAAAATTCACACCCTACATACACACACACACACACATACATACATTCATACACTCACACATTCATATTTACATATAGATACATGAAAAAGCAGAACATGAGAAAAAAGCGGTAAAAGTTTACTCCAATGTAAACACATTTTTAATTGTCTATCACTTGAATCTTCATTTGAAGTTTGAGACCAGAAATGTTCATTTGAATTCTATATTGTCATGGACTTAATTGGCCTGTCTTGACATTTTTTGTTTTGATTTGTTGATTTTGTACTGTGTGAAGTAATTACATTGATTAGGATTAGAATCAAAGTGACTAACCATAGAGAGTAACTATTGCATAACAAGCTGTGTACAGGAACTGAGACACTGCACCATTGACCAGAAGTGCATTGCAAATGACCTGATGTGCTTCAAGTGAAAAGACTGTATCTGGAGATCCTGATGTCCAACTGGAGAGACCCAAACCCTGGCTTGGACCCTACTGATGTCCAAGATGACATCTCTCGAAATATGACCTGACCTGATGAGGACTGAGACTCACCCTCAGGGGACCCTGAGGACCTGAGGATCTGAGAGAGAAAAACTGGGGAGTGATGTTTATATTATTGAAATCATGCCATTGATGAGTCCTAAATGAGACAGATACTCATGATTCTTTCTTTTGTTTTTGTTTGTCCCTAGCTTCTGGACATCTGATGATCTATTGGACACAGACATTTGCAGAACAAGAACCAGCCAATGAAAAATCGTCTATTGCCGATGCTATTGCTACAACCAGAACCACAACTGTGACCAAATGCAATATACATGTTAAGTATTCAGACATCTGACAGACAAAAACTTTGACTTTTTGGTTTGGGAGACTGAGCAACTGTTAAAATGTTTTAAAATGTTATGGGTATTTTAGCATTTTAGTAGATGTTAAATAGTAGAATTTGACTTCCTTTGTTGTTCATAAACACATTTCCACATAAGAGTTAAAATAGTACCCTACAATGTTATCCTTCTGATAGAGCAGCTAAAATATTAGAATCAGAATTATTTTAGAGCTATTAAAAGTGACAGAAGTCACAAACTAGAAATATGCCTTGGCTCAAGCTGCAACCGAGCTTTGGAGTTAAAAAATAGTGTAGAAAGGGAAATAGATAAATGCATCAACCATAGATGCTTTCAAAAATAGAGAATATTTCTAGCCAGTGCTAATATTTGAGCGGTAAAAGGACCATTTCCTTCAACATAGGTTCACAAACCTTTACTTCAAAAGTAGATAAAGTTAATTACAGTTTTATGTACAGTTTTATTAGATACCTTCCAAATTCACTTGTGTTCACACATGAGTGAATGTTGACAATGCAAAAAGTTCATGAGTGTAGCCTAGATAAATGCCTAGATCAATGAGATAGATTACATTCAAAAGCATTTTGATGTATTTGGGTATAGCCCAAAAACAAAAGAGTAGATATTTAGATATTGAGAAGTTTCCAGCACAGATTAGAGAATCAAACACCATTGTAGAATAACTGACCCCAACCCCAAACCTGCTAAAATAGATTAGCTCTTGTAAGGATAATACTAATTTGATTAAAGATGTACATTCATCCCAAACTGCCTGAGAGGAGGAAGTGACAGCACTTCCTGGTTCAACAAATGTATTTATAAAACTGACCGCCATAATAACGTTCATATTAACCATTTGTCTTACTGTGTTCACAGTTTTATTCCTGAGAAAGTAGAATAGACATGGAGCAAAATCCCACTGACAATAAGCCACTGATAATGAGAGAATAATACCACAGAGAGATTTATTAGATTAAAATGTATGTTTAAGAATATGGCTCAATAGAAGCAAATATGCAAACATATTTGTAAATAGATTAGAAAGTACACAGTCTAAGATTAAAAAGTGATAATAATACAGTGAAATAAGATTGAGTGTAGTGTAAACAATTAACATTAGAATAAAAGTATAGAGTAATAAAAGTGAAATTAGCTTCTAATTGAGACTCAGCTCGTTTTTGTCTGTGTTTTGACTGAATCTGCTGAGTTCTTGTGTGTCCAATAGTGTGTTTGTTTGTTTTTGTTTAAAAACATTTGTTTATTGTTTGTTTATTTACTTTATTTTTGTTTTTGTTTTTTTCCAGGATAGAGGATAAAATCCACTGATATTGATTTGATGATTATGAGTTTAATGCATACATTTTCTTTGTTTTTTAATAATTTTTTAAAGTTTTTTTTTGATTATTTTTTTTCCACTTTATTGATTGATCAAATTGAGTGATCACATGTGATTATGTGATCAAAGGGGAGGGTGTTAGTATTAGATAGCAATATGGCCTACGTGCAAGACTGTACAAGGACTCTGATTATTTTGACTATGATGTGACTGTCTCTGTGTGACACGTACATCTTTCGATGTGTGACGTGACAATGACTATATAAACTGTGTACTGACTCCATTCTGTCTGAGAGAAGGAAACAATGGAAACCAGTGGAACTTGAGAGAAACTTAAATAAGTTTCCAGAGTTTGGCGCACCACGATCCGTCTCTGTCTGCTTCATCCCTGACAAGATTAAAGCTGCATTACCTCACTTTATTTTTGTATACATTACGAAAATTAAATCCATATCCATGCAATACATTGGCATATACATCCTTTTGAAGAATAAATAGCGAAGATTTGTGCTGGCGTGTCATTTTATTTTAGATTGAGTTTTTGTGCAACAAGGAAGATAATTTGTTTCGGGACCAGATTGTGACCAATCACAGCGGCCCACTGGCCCCCACTTTCTTGAGAAAAGCCCCAGGTCTCTCGTTAGCACAAACAGCTGAGGTAAACAAGCGGCGGAAGCTAACCTAAAACTTCCCGTGTCTTCGTTACCGGTTACTGCTTACACAGCGAAACAGCCATCCAAAAGAAAGTCTCGTTCCTCCGCGCTTCCCGGTTCTATCATTCTATGGTCACGCCATCCACGTTCAAATGTGCAATCCATATTGTGAGACGTGAGCGCCGTAAACAATTAGCATGTGAGCACAGGCTGAAAGGAAGGGGGTAGTGGGGGGCGATAGCTCCGTGGGTGTGGGGGAGCAGAAAGAGCGAGGCCAACACTCACATTCGAAAATTTCACAAAGTGAGTTAGTGCAGCTTTAAAAGGCGTATGAAATTGTTTGAACTCATTCCTTCTTGAATGTAGTTAGTGATGTAGCATAAGGACCCAGACTGGCGTCGAGGCCTGCAAAGATGCCATCCCTTTCGAGCCACAGAGGTTACACCTTATCCAGCCACTGAGACAAAGGGTAACCATCTTCCTATCAAGCCAAGGCCACCCCCTACGGTGACAGATACACATCCCAGGCTCCACATCTTTGTAACTTGGTCAAAAACAATGAATTGTCTGTTTTGTCTGCCTCCACCCTGGAGGTAGGCGTCAGGACCTGCTGGTTCAACACCTAACGAAGTGACTTTGTCTGGGCCAGAACAAAAAGAAAAACCATCTGCCTTACTCTTCAAAGACACACACTCCTACTCTACCTGGATCAGAGACAATGGACACAGTCACACGGAGACAGGCAGTCACTCAAAAGGACCTTACGCATTGTCTTCAGATCACCAAAAGGACAGTGCCCCACCAGACCCATCCCGTTATCACACCTCAGCACAACGCAATCAACTCTGACTCTGCTCAGTCGACTGGCCTCTGACCAGCATTGGACACACAATAAACATGAAAATAACAATCGTGTGTATATGAGTTAGACCTTAACATGATGGTTCTGATTAATCTGTTACTGTATTTGTGTCATATTAATGTTCGTACTATGATGTAACCATGACTGTACTATTTTATCACTCAGCCAATGGGAAATGTGTTTATGCAGATGAGATCCACGCATACCACGCCTTGTTTCTCGGCTGACCAACTGGCAGCTGGAGCTGTGTTTATGCAAACTGGACCAAAGCAGACCACACCCCCCATAGCGGAGTTGTTAAAACTAAGGGAAGCTGGCTTCACTGGGATTCTTACTCTCTTCTCTTGTCCTTTTTCCACCTTGGAACTTCTCCTTTTCCAGGCAAGATCAGCGGGTTCGCATGACCTTCCCCAAACCTCCCTTTTTGTCCACGCACGGGCCTCCACACAGGAGCGTGTGAGTTACGACCGAGAACGCGCAGTGGACTGCCTGAGACCTCTGGGAGTGCGCGGCTTGTACGAACCGCCGCCAAAGGGACTACAAAGAACGTGGACGCGAACCACGTGGACCCACGCTACACCAACAGGACTTTTGTGCCTCTCCCACAGACTTTGAAACTTTGGAGTCTACGCTCAAGCTGCCCACGGACTTAGCAGCCAACCTACACTGGCGTCCATCTTTTGGACTCATCCAAGATACACAAAGGAACACGTGCGTTTTCAAAACAGAGACCCTCTCTAACCACAACACTGAGGACGACGCGCGCAAAGTAAGATCTCTCCAAGCTTTTGTTTGTGGATAAATGTCCGTGTGATTCATCTGACCTTTGGTTCTGGATTGTGACTCCAAAATCTCAATGATCCTATAAGATATTTGCATTGTCCTGCATCTAAAACTTGCCTTTTAGTCAGTAAACCACAGTTTACAGTTTGATCTTATGCTACGTTATCATTATTTCACAGGTTATACGGACTCCCTGTTGCAGTAATTTCTGTCAGAATTCCCCTGCCCCAGAAGCTGCAGACAGGCCGCAACACAGCCCGTTTCGTTCTGCAGGCCCTTTTAGTTCAACAAGAGACAAAAACCAATCTTCTAAGTTATCTTTTTTCACTGCTCTTACGATTCTGCGTCTGCACCCATTTTGTCTCCCTCTTCCCTGAAGTTATATTACTATCATTATATTAGGTATTACCAATAATTATCATCTGGTTGCCAACTACCCTTGCTTATCAAAGTACTGTACTTATCATCACATAATTCCCCTTTGTTTAGCAGCACACTTTCCAGTTTCCACTTGTAATACATTACAATTACTGTCATTCCTTGTCCTACAAGACCCTCTATATCTCCACTAATAATAAGACCATTCATATCCAACTCACCTCATCAAACCACAGCTGACCCTCATCCTTCCACCACCCTCGTCTGTGTTTTTAATGCACCATAACTCAAACATAGGGAAAAGCAGGAGAAACAATAATAATAACAATAATACATCAAAACAAAAACAAACAAATAAGGCTAGGGTTACAGGAGACGTGGGAGATGCCCTTGGACAGTACCCCTGCATCAAGCTGACAACATCCCACAGTCTCCTTTTTAATGCACCACTTTAGACACATCCCAAACTGAGACAAAAATAAGAAGGGAAAATAGGGGCAATGAGGGTGATGGGTGGATGCACAAATTTGGGAAAATAGGAACACACACACACACACACACACACACACACACACACACACACACACACACACACACACACAGTCCTGTCTGTCTTGTTATATCTGTTTGTACGTCTGCACTTGTTTTGTAATGTCTATTTTTTCACAATAAAAAAATAAAAAATAAAAGAAGAGGCTCTTGCTGGAAACCCCACTAAGGGAGTGAAAGGGCCTAGTATTTTGTCTTGTCTACCTGATTTTAATATCATTGATGGCTGTGTTCCAGATTATATGCACAGTGTGCTGCTGGGTGTAGCAAGAAGCATCACCACACTGTGGTTTCATTCAGAAAACAGTCAATCGCCATGGTATATCGGACGCTCAACAGAACAGATTGATAACATTTTAACTTCTATTAAACTCCCCTGTAATGTTTCCCGTGTCCCCCGCTCAGTGAAAGAGAGAAAGTTCTGGAAGGCACATGAGTGGAACATGTGGTTGTTTTATTACTCCATACCAATACTGAAAGGGGTCTTACCTGAAAAATATCTGAAGCACTGGTTTAAGTTGGTCAAGGGGGTTTCTCTTCTACTCGGTGAGAATATATCACCATTGCACATATCAGAATCTGAGGGGTTGCTAACAGAGTTTGTTCAGGAAATGGAGACCATTTATGGGATCAATAATGTCACTTTCAATGTACATTTGTGCCTTCATCTGCCCAATACTGTGAGGAACTGGGGTCCCCTCTGGGCACAGTCCGCATTTGTATTTGAGTCATACAACGGGATAATTTTAGGTATGATAAAGAGCAGCCAGGGAGTTTCTCTGCAAATAATGAAAACAGTTTGGCTACAGGTTGCATTTCCAACATTTTCAAAAAAAAAACATGGTGGCAGCTTCCGATGACTACTTGGCTCTCTTACAGTCTTTTTCAGTTGAGAAAAAAATCGTGCAGGAAGTAAGTCGCTCTCATGGTGTTACATCTCTGGGTAGGCCTAAAATGTGCATGATCAGAAATGATGATTTTCTGGCCTTAAACAGCATCAGCAACCTAGGAAATAGAGTCACTGTGAAGTATTTTTCCAGAGTAGTGGTTAATGATGAAATAATTCATTCACAAAACTACTTGCGTACTTTTCGGAGAAACTCGTACACTGTCAGTCTTTCTGATCGAGAGGAAAGTATTTTCTCTGTGAAGACATTCATTGTCTGTGATCTGGGGCCGGGGGAGACATGTTATGCAGTGGGGAAGTACTACCAAAAAGTGAAACAGGACATCTGCGGTCAATTTAAGAATCCTTGTTATTTCATCCCTGTAGGGAAAAGTCTGGGGCCTTTAGTTGCTATACATGCATCTCAGATAAAGGAAAAGTGTCTGTTCATTAAAACTGTGAACAGAAATGTTGACATTGTCTTCAAATTCATTAACCACAGTGAAATACTCAGATAGATGTGGAATGATGACGATAAATGATGATGATGACTTGAATGTATGTTCTGTGTACTTTTTGTTTTGTTTTTTTCTACATTTAGACTGTAATGACCTTTCAGCCATATTAATCTAGAAACTGCATTAAGACTATACTGAAAACATTGCATTTTGCATTGCATTTGGTGGATGTAACGGTGAATGTGTGGATATGTATGAGCTGTAGTGAATCTGGAAATGACTTGAAATTGGAAAAAAGTTTTAATTGACAAAATAAAAAAATGACGAACCATTTTGTTATACATTTCCTTCTTTTCCACTATCTTCATACAAGAAAGAATTGACCTTGTAAATGTTTCAGGAAAATGTGTAGAGATCATAGCCCATCTCCTTATTTGACATATTGAATTCCATAACATGCCAATTACATGTGCTAACATTTTCACATGTTCGCACATAAGTTCTTGCATAATTTTTGTTTTAGTTCTTAGTTATTGCCTTGATAAAACAAAATGAGCTATAGGCATCATGTATGACAGTTGCCAAAGTGAAATATGAGCTACAAAGTGACCAGATCCTGCCATGAGCTATGTAGGAGACGTGTATATATAGGGCTTATATGTGGATATAAAGAAGCAATACAGGAGACCTATAGGCAACATTGAGGTGCATATATGTGGCATATACGCAGCATATATATTATCATGTGTGCATATATGCTGTATATATGCAGCATATATGCACCTCAATGTTGCCTATATGCTCCATATATACACATATATGCAGCATATATATGATAATATATGTGCATATATCCTGCATATAGGATTTATATATGTGCATATATCCTCATATAGGTTCTTTCCATGTGGGAAGCTACACCTCGTTTATTGCATAGCATAAGACTAATTTCCGGTCCCGGTGCGCTACTTCCGGGGCTGCACTGCTGCTGTCTTTACACTGATCCTGCACCACGTCCCATCATTAACTGATTGGTCGTGGTTCTGACATTAATACTACTCTCCTATACTTTCAAGCTATTCTGGTTTACACCGATTCTAAACCGCATTCTACTGCTAAACTCTATGTTTTGTTGTTTAGACTAATGCTAGATTCTTGCTCCCCTCTGCTACATGCTGTACTGCATTACGTGTTGTTTAGACTAACGCTAACTCCCTGCCTCTCCTCACTACCTGCTATTGCTAAACCGCATTACTTGTTGTTTAGACTAATGCTAACGTCCTGTTCCCCTCTGCTACAGGCTTTAGCTAGACTGCATTACGTTGTTGTTTAGACTAACGCTAACTCCCTGTTTGTCCTCACCAAATGCTATTGCTAAACCCGCACTACTTTTGTGGTTTAGACTAATGCTAACTTCCTGTTTCTCGTTACTGCAGGCTTTAGCAGCTGCATTAAATTGTTGTTTAGGCCGGTACTAACTTTCCTGCTATTGCTGCCGCTAACGCTAACTGCTAATTGCTACCGCTACTGCTAGTGCTACTACCAACACTGCCGCTAGGCCAGTGCCGCGCGCGTAACCACAACCCTGTGCGCTCCAACGCTGCTAACCCCAACCCTCTCCGCTGATACGCAGGTGAAGAAACACTAAGGCCTGACCCCAGTCCTAAACCACCTTCTCGCATACACCACTGCAAGAAGACGACGCAGTGGTCACGGCTTTAACATACATCAAGGTTTGCACCACCACACACACAACAGCTCAATAACCCATTCTAAACGCTACTTCCCTCCTTTCCTTCTCCCACCGTGTCATGCACACACGCTCCAAGTCACACTCGCATACACTCACTCTTGCGAATATGGACAACGGTGGCGTCGCCTCGCCACGCCCGAGCGAACACGACGACGGGATGGAAGAACAGGATGTGGTGGATAACTTTCTGCGTGACTTTACCGAAAAGTTATCCCCGGGAGCCTATGACACGCTTGAACATGGCTCGCCCTCTGTCTTACAGGATGCCACCTCCATGTTGGCATCCGAGGTTATTACAAAGAAACTCGAAGGTAAGACCCTGACCCAGTGGCTGGGACAACTAGCCGCAGTCTCCAGGATAACCTTACGCGACTCCAAAGCTAAGACAGAAAAGCTTCAAGACAAGGTAGGTGAACTACAACGGCAACTAGCGGAAGCTAGAAAATCCGTCGAAAACCTTAAAGAACAACACCAACAGGTAAGTAGAGACCACCAGCAGGGACTGGACGTGACTCCAGGCACGACCATGGATCTTGATCGCGCATCGAGAATCAGGGCCGCTATGACGGCCGGAACCAGTCGGGACAATGCCTCCCGGTCACAATCCCCTCCCTCCGACTACGACGGCCCATCGGCCGATAGGGAACGCAGGAGCGTGGCCGAACTGGTAAGTATCCTCACGGAAAAAGACCAAAATCAAGGACAAAGGGATAATAAAGAACCCAACGATGCGAATCGAAACAGGCCCCAACGGTCCGTCGACAACGGACCCAACCATGTTGCGCGCGACCCCGACCAAACGACGGGACCGCACCCAACCACAGCCGACCCACAGCACACCATCAGACGCATCGACCACTTCGACCCCAGGCTCGACCCACCTACGAGCCAGGCGATGTACCACATGACAGACCACTCGCGGGACCCCGGGACCTCTCCGTCTGTGAGAGACAACCCCCTTCCAGACCCGGCCCATCGAGACATAAAATACGAGACGCATGGCTACCAAACCCATAGACCCGGACTGACCGCGGACCACGGCGAACAACGGCCAGCAACCCGCCAATGGGACGGTGGGGACCACCACCACCATGGAAGGGACCCCCACGGCACCCCTCCGGGCACACACATGGACATGCTAAACAGACAACATGACTACCCAACCCATGACTCTGGACCACCTGACGTCCATACGAGACATGGTTCAGACTACCGCCATTGGGACGAGAGGGCCCAACCTGAACATGGCTGGCGACCCCCCTGGCGCACATCAGAACATGCTACCCGGACCACACGACGTACGGTACTCTAAGTCTGGGCCGTCCGCATATGCTGCGACACAATGGCCAGCGACCCGGCATGGGAACGCCGGGGACCTCCCCAATCATGGTAGACAACCCCACGGCGCTCCCCCTGGCGCACACCAAGACTTGGCCCTAGGTCAACGGTACTACCCGGACTATAGAGGACGCGACGCCCATTACACGCCCCCTATCGGTCGAGACCCGCTCGGACCATCCGACCGTGACTTTGACCGCATAGCCAGACACATAAACCGCTTTGACCCCCGGCCCGGCATGCCTACGAACGCCCGATCATACCTCCGCGACGTTGACTTCCACACTGACCGCATACCAAACGCATCTCAAAGTGACAAAATATTCTTGATTAGACTCACGTCCAATAGAGAAGTGAACGACTTCATCGAAAGGCAACCAAAGGCCATAAAACATGACTACAATGAGCTCTGCAAAGCCATCCTGGCAGAATACTCAGACTACGGTGCCTCCGGGACCCTCACGGCAGCTATGGCAGTCAAACAAACTCACAACGAGCTTGCGGACTGCTACTACCACAGGTTGAGACAGGCCTACTTCGGCAACCAAAACTACGAAGGGATGGAGGAAGATAAGAATTTCAAGGCCCTGTACATCCAAAACCTCCACCCCAACCTTAGCCAACTACTAGGTGTGTACGCCTGCCCCCTTACACAGGACATACAACAACTGAAGACCCTAGTGGCAAGGGCACAGAGCAAACACTTACTCAAACCACAAGTGAAGCCACAAAACCAGGCTACAGTGTACAGTGTGGACAAACACATGGAACTTGAAGGCGCGCCAACCACCCAAAAACAAAAATGGGGGACAGATCGAAGGCCCCAAAGCAATAACCAGCGACGCACAGACCCGAAGAACAGACAATGGCACGACCAAAAGTCCACGCCATTCGACGAGAACCGCAACGCCCAGCCGGACGGGAAAGACCGCGCACCGCAGCTATAAATAAAAGCAACCTTTCCAGGGAAGAACAATCCTTCCTCCGCGCACTCCTGCGCAAAGCCAGAGAAAAAAGGCCAGACACTGCTGACGTGTTCGCAGTGTCCGTGTCGGATGAGACCAATGACGACTATCCCTACCATTTGAACGACGACCTTAGCGTGCAACAGTCGGAGGACACCTACTTCGACCCACACGTCCTTCGGGACCTCCAGGACAAGGTAAACAAAGAACCCCGAGACTCACACGCACAGAATGAGAACGCCCACTACGACCAGAGGGACGTCATGGTGATACGGGTAAACTCCATCACAGACTCACGAAGGGAGTGCCCCTCGACGATCAACTGCGACCCACCGTTCCACCAGTTCATTGGCGATCTACAACAAAAAGGTACCTACGGGAAACTCTACTTGCCCGTGACGCTTGAGGACCAATGGGAACACAAAGCGCTCGTGGACACAGCTGCCGATATCAGCCTGATTGCCGACTATCTCTTTGGTAAGTTACAGTCCCTGGCCAGAGAAGCCCACAGAGACCTAAAAACACAGCCATGCGACTTGGAAATTCGACCCTATTCCCAGGTAAACACGACCATACGTAAAATGGCGCTGATGCGACTGACCGTGGGCCCCATGACACTAGTCCACCCGGTCTACATCTCCCCATTCAACGCGCATCCACTCCTACTGGGCCAGGACCTCCTAAATCGGTTAAAACCCATAATAGACTTCCAACGTCTAAAGATCTGGGCACAAGTCCGGGAGCCCTTACCCATCCCACGCCCACTGGGCGAGAACCACTGCTACTTCATAGAAGCGCCGCCTGCAGACGGCCTACAGCCCGCCGCGGCACAAACCAACACCGGTCAAGGAACGCCCACAATCTGCGCGATCGGTCGGGCAAACGCCACTAAAATGGACCCGACGCCGCGCCCACGCGCAAAACCCCCGACTTTGACGGGTTGGACCTAGCCTCCCTCCGATACACGGACCCCACACTAAAACGCCCCAGCGACGTCACGACCAACACGACGCTCAAAATCTTCGGGCGTGATAAAGACAAACGGCCAATACGCCATGGGCTGTTAGTTTCTGCTTCCGATGCACTCACTTCGTCGGTACTCGTGGTGCCTCGAAGCATGAGGGGGGTGATGTTTGCTCACGCCCATGACGCACCTACCGCGGAACACAGAGGTATAAACAACACACGCCAGGCACTACAACAGGTAGAAAGGACGGACCGGACGGTGACTGAAATACTAAGGTACGTATCCCCAAACCAGAGTGACTGGAACGTGAAACTCCCCCGGCTCCTGAGGGCAAACCAATACAGGACTGACCCGCAGGACCACCTGGAACAGACGTTCACATTTACACAGAAGAAACTGGGAGACAGCGCCGAAGGACGCAAAGCCTACTACGACTAAAAGGCGTCTCGCAACGAGCTCCAGGTCAAAAACCATGGTATTACACCTTTACACATTCCCCAGGACAAGTGGGGACCGGCCCCACCAGACTACGCCGGAAACTGCTACCCCGCTGGTCAGGACCATACAGGGTGGGAAACAAACTCTCAACCGCAGTGCACCAGATTGAGGTCACAAAAGGTAGGAGAGAACCCACCCTCAAATGGGTTCGTCACAACCAAACCAAACCACACAAACAAAGCCCCATGGGACAAGTAGGGCACATTACAAACCCCAGTTAGGAACACACCACGTGACCTCAAACACTATTAGTCCAGCACCCACTACCCTCTTCTCGGCTGCACTAATCGAATTTCTCTCTCTCTCTGCCTAACCCCTAACAGTTGTTTCACACTTTGCAGAACATGTGGCCCACTCTCCTCCTTGTGCTGACCTGCATACTGTGCCTCGGCACCCCAGAAATTATTGAGACCGGACCAGCCTCCGGGATCGTTTTAAAGGAACAACCCGGACTCCTCATCATGGATGTCCGACTCCACACACAGCGAATCTTCGTCAGACTCAACCCTAGTGAGGTCTGCCGCAAGAACCTGCCCTCTAAAGTCACACTCAAAGACTGGGCGGGCGCCCGCTGGACCCAGACGGTCGTGGAGCACGCAGAGGCAGACATACAGCACATGCTGACACAGCTAGAGAAGTTCACGATCACTAGGACAGAGCTCAGTGCCCCTCGCCCCAGACCCAAACGATTTATTGGGGCTCTCCTCGGCGCAGCATCCGCCCTGGGCACCGTCTTTAGCCTGGGGATGTCCACGCTAAACGCCATTAGCCTATCCTCCCTCAGACGCCACCAGCTAGAAATGGCCTCTGAACTTGAGGACGTCAAAACCAGACTTGACCAGCAACAGAACGACGTGGTGACCTTGGGAAAATCCCTGAAAGGAACCATGCTAGTACTTAACACACATGAGGTCGCGATTAAACGCACCTCCGCTGCGGTTAACCAACTCTTAGACGTTCTCCAAGTAGACTACGCCCACACTCAGCTGACCACCCAACTGATGGATGACATGCTACGTCACCTCAGCTCCTCGGTCGAAAACCTAGCCATGGGCCGTATCCCGCCATACCTCGTGCCGCTGTCGCTAGTTGAGGACATCCTAGCCGTAGCCACACGGGACGCCGTAACCTCCATGCAAGTCCACTTGGCGTACACGCTAGGCGCGGCAGTCCCCATCTACGTCAATCCACTGGACCGCGAGGTAGCCTTCCTAGTCACCCTACCGATAGTTCCCGGCGATAAAATCTACCGACTAAAAGGGATCACTAACCTAGGGACCTGGAAGGACAATGTCCACGTCAGAGTCCAGACGCCAGACATAGTAGCCTACCACGACAGCAACCCAAACTTTACCTAACGCCGAATCTAAGGATGTGTACCCTCACCAAGGACATGGATTACCTCTGTCCCAGTAAACCTTTCGTCAGGGACAGCACAGATGGCATCTGCGGCCTGAGGCCCATGACTCCAGGGAGTCGATGCCCCGCAATGGTCACCTCTCGAAACCAGGTGACCGAAACCAGAGCAGAGATCGTAGGGGCAAGATGGCTAGTGAACACTCCCCTTAGAATGGCGACCCTGACCTATGACAAACATGACACCTCGTCCCGAGTAAACCTCCCGGATGAAACCTTCTGGGTCGACGTCCCAGCCGACGCTATCCTACACGTAGGCGACCTAGCATTATACCACTTGTATCCAAACCAGTACGAGGCAGAGGTCGAGGTACCAGAGTTCTTTGAGAAGAAGGACTTGGAACTTCAACCCTCCACCCTCGTCCAAGCCACCTACGAGGGGGCAAAAACCGTTGACGTTACGGCCGTAGACAACCTCCTTCAAGAGATTGCCAAGCGGCCGACCATCAACCACCAACCAGTAACCTACTCATGGGCAGCCCCCGATACGGTCTTGGCCACCGCAGTAGGACTCGGGTATGGCCTGGCCTTCGTCTTAAATAGACGGGTCAGACGACTCCGCGATAACTTTAAAAGGTGCACGGAGGCAATGACGAGACAGATCCGTAAACGACCAAACCGGGGCGACAGCGCCGTCGAGCGTGGCAATTTAAGCCGGCGCCCCCAAGTCAACGACTCAGAGTACGAGGACCTTCAGAGACGGTCACTCTTGCTATCACAGAAGGTGAACCAAGGGCCTAAAACCCACCAGGAGTCACCAGCTCAGACCCAAACATATCTACCTCGATACCTAATCAGTCTCCCAGACAATCATACCTGTCATCCCCGTTTATATATAGGAAATTCCCCTCGTAATCAAAAGTCCCACTTGTTACGTCGTATATTTTTGTAATCCGTATACTCCCCTTTTAGAACGAGCAAGATGGGAACCCCTCGCCAGCGAGTGCCTTAATGACTCGCCCAACCGCTGCCAAGACAGCCACCCTTTTTTGATTTTTGAAGTTTTATATTTTTTGTATTCTAGTCCCCTAAAAATAGAAACTCCTGCTAATCTCTTGGCTTGGAACTTTGAGTCTTCCAGACCAAGAGACCCAGGAGTCAGACGCACCGGCCCAAACCCTAGAGTTCACGGCCCGTAGCTCACTCCCTGAACCTCTGATCCCGGTTAGAACTAGCCTGCAGGGCCAGGACTCACCTTAGAGAAAACGCGGCCTCAACAAACCAAGCCAGAGGCCCGAGACCCAACCGCCACGAGCCTGGCCCCAGTTAGGCGCTTGCGAATTACTGAGTCACATTAAGGCGAGAATGTTGTAACATGTCACCACAAATCACACACTAACACCCGAACAGGCGAGACGACCGACTGAGGACACCCGCCCGGCATATCCGACATGACATGCACCTTGTCGGAAGGTGCATCTCTGCCGTGCGGGGGGTATGTAAGGTGAATTAAAGGACAGACAAGGGACGACGCACCTATTCGTAGAACTTAAGTTACATTAGGTAACTATTAATTCTAGTCCTGCACAGTCATTGTCGACATCGCTCACACAAGCTCATTTTCCAAGAAGATTTGCACTTTACCCACTATGTCAGACAATATAGACGTAGATAACTTTTACTGGAAGTGATTTGAAATGGATTTCTCCAAATAGAATGCCCAAACTTTACCTATAGAGTAGAAACTTTGCGACTGAAGTATCAGTGAGAGCAGCAGCAGCAGTCCCTGCGCGCTCTGCCAGTGTTCTGTCGAGTTCTCCTGCTCCGTCTAGTTGTCCCGCATACGTCATTTTACAGACGTATGGGGCATGGATCTATTATAATAACTGGATAGGGTATTACAGCTCGGAGCTGAAGGACCCATGTGCTCTGGGGATTCTCGCGGTACTGCAGACTATATCAGACTACATTCACGTGGGCTACCCAGAAATTTTCCCCATAGAACTCAATGTAGACTAAAACAGCGCAACCTCAGCCGTCAGAGAACCTACAGCGTTCATAAAAGTCGGATTTTGTGGGTAATTTAGTGTCCCTTTTAATCCTGAACTTTTTTTTCTTCTTAAATCCTTCAGTTTTCTTTAAATCCACACTTTAGTGCCACAAACTCTTCTTGTCTGGCTCCCGCTCTAACTCCTGCTCTAATCAGCAGCGCTGATTGGTCAGAGCACGGCCAAGCCCCTCTGTGCACGTGCATGAGAGCCACACACACGTATTTGGCACAACGCATCATGGGAGAATATCCACTGCGCTGAACCGGGAGGACCAGACGATGCCCAAATATAGCGAGTGATGTGACGAGTTTCGCTAATATGTCAGCGACCGTGCCGGCACATGCGCCACTGAGCACAAACCATTCATTTGAATACGGCACCATCTTGGATTGCCGGGGCTTGGTATAGCCTGGGCTAACTCGGCAGCCGCTAGCTTACAGCTACCTTTTGGGTTGATAACATGAATCTAACAGGTTAATATGGGATATCTAATGAACGGATCGTAATCTTTCCATGCCAAATAACAAGATTATACATATGTAAGGTGAATTAAAGGACAGCCAGTCGAACATTGACCAGCAGACCAGGATACGTAAACATGCCCTCCTGAGCATGACCCATCTTGAGCCTCATCTAAGGGACGACCAGGTCAACCAGAGGACACCATCGGTCACCGAGACCATAAGTGTCCACCAGGGCAATAAACTGAGCTCAGAATAAACATCTTTGTACCTTCCTGCCCGCTAGAGATGAAAGATCACGTCTCTGCTCTCACTCCCGGGACATTCCTATTCCTGGATAATCAACGACTCACCCACGGCGTTATGGCGCCCCCCAGTGGATGCCGGACGCTATCACACCCGAGGCGGACACTCGAAACGGACATTCCCCGATGACATTATGTGATAACCGTTACGGACACTACTCGTATGTGGCGTTGTCTGTGATGTGAATGCACTGTGTATCGGTATATGATTATGAACGATATGAATGTCTGTATTAATCCTGTGTTTTGCCAGTATAACATGTCTGTTGTGAAGGATGTCCAGGGAGACGCGCAAGGACGACGTCACGGACGCGCCCCCTTTGGAGCACAACAAAACTAAAGCACGGGCCGACAGACAGTCTCTTGGCTCCCCCTGTAATCACTGTAACAGCCTTCCCTCCTGCGTTCCGCGTGTACGTGTCTCCTACTACGACCGCGCCTGTACGCACTGAGGCCTCTCCACTCCTTGAGCACAGCCCTCTTTTCTGACTCTGGACCTCACAAACTATTCCACCATCAGCCTCTTTTCTGGCTCTGGACCCTACGCACGCAACGCATTCCGGACTGCGTTGTATATGCGTGGATCAAAGTTGAACTGGATCCGCTGGCTTCGTGTCTCCCTCCTGCCCGGACAAAGAACACGTGGATGCCCATCCTCCTCCAAACCTTTTCTTCATCCCTCTACGCTGCTCAAAGTAAGACTGTTCCTTGTTGGAAGTGTGATTTGAATGATATGTATACAACCTCTGCTTAATGTGACCAGAAAACCCTTTTCGTTATATTTTCTATTTTCATTTTTGTAGTCAATAAACCCACGTTAATTTTAACTCATTCATTTCAGCGTCGTGTTTATAAGTCTTGGATATCCCTGGCCGATTTACGTACTCAAAACCATCAGATTTATTATACTGGTATCGAGGCAAATTAGTTGGATCTGTGCAGAAGCTTTCAAACTCTGCTGGTGCCCAAAATAAAAGCAGATCCCCAACTCGTGTAGTACGGCGAGACTCTGATCTGGAGACTAGCCGCACTACACTACATTTTCATTTAACCCACGTATATGATTATCCTTCAACATTATACCATATATATATAATTACCCTACACATACTAAATTCATTCGATGAGTTTGTCTTTTAAACATTTCAGGTGATGTGGTAAAGTAACTTTTACTCAAAAAGCATTTGTAGCAAATCATTATTGTCGTATATTCCTGTTTTTTTTATTCAGGCTTTGCATGTGATTTATGTACACCATCACATATTCCATATTTATAGCAACGAAGAACAGTATTGTTGTTAGTGGCGTTATGCAGCATTTGTTCCCTTTTTTCACTCGCAATTTAGATGTAAGCTATAATTGTGTCAGTAAAACATTTAGCACAAAACAATTGTGTTAGTAAAACTGACACAATCAATGAATTGTCGATTGTCTGTTGTGAGAGATTGAGGAGAAGAATTGTTTTGTATTTCCGTTGAATATTTTCTCAGGAATGTTACAGTCGATGTTCGTGAGTTAAGCGTGAGCTGCGCCAAACAGCAGCTTGTTTTGGCAACTTGATAATAAAAACATCTTAAAAAGCACTGAGCATTTCTTACATGTTATAGTGGTCTAATCATTACAAATACAATCACACTTTTGTTGCCAGAATCCTTCTGCATGTGACACATGTAGTTCCTCTGCCCACTGATGCAATTTTTATTTTTAAGATCAACGTAGTTGGACCCCAATCTTGTGTCTCAGACTCTCTTTACCTGTGTGTAGACCCCAGTGTGGCCCGGCTCCCCACACTTGCCACTCAAACTCTCTTACACTGTTACCTCTTTGTAGACCTCAGTGTGGTCAGGTTCCTCACACTTGTCACTCAGACTCTCTTTACCTGTGTGTAGACCCCAGGGTGGCCTGGCTCTCCACACTTGTCGCCCCAGCTCACAATGCCCCAGAGATACGACACTCCAAGCTCATCCTCGCACAACAGAGGCCCCCCGCTGTCCCCCTGACACGAGTCCACAGAGCCATCCAGATCTCCTGACAACCAACCAAATAACAAAGAAAGGCGTTAAATCCTTATTCGATGATCTTGAGAGTATTTACTGTGGCATTACATGTTTTATAATGTGAAAAAACAAGAGTAATGTTCATGTACCATATATTTTTGAGGGTCTCCCCCCCTGGACTGCCACATGAACGTGGTGGGGGAGTTTGAGTACTCGGATGATCCTGGAAGCTATGTTGTCTAGGGCTTCATGGCAAACAGGTCTTGGGTGACGAGGCAGACGAAGCACAGCCCAAAACCCACCATGGATAGCACCATGATGAAACCTGTGACGTCTCCCGGCATGGAGCTGGAGTTCTCCCCGGTGACACTTGAAGAGGGGTGATTAGGAAGAATGGCCCCTCTGATCTGAACCTGAGCGGTGCTCAGTTGTTGGACTTCTGTGCCAGTCACAGTTTGCCCATCACGAACACCTTCTTCGAGCACAAGGGTGTCTTACCAGTGCACATGGCACCAGGACACCCTAGGCCGGAGGTCGATCAACGTTGTTGTCGCATCATCTGACCTTCATCTGCGTGTCTCGGACACTGGTGAAGAGAGGGACGGAGCGGTCAACTAATCAGGCTAGCAGGGGAAGAAGCCAGTTAGACCTGGCAGACTCAAGTATGTAATGAGGGTCTTCTGGGAATGTCTTGCTGAGCCCCTGTTAGATATACTTTCAGCTCACTCCTCCGGGAGAGCTTCTCCCAGGTCCCGGAGGAGGGAGGGGACATTGAGACTGAGTGGACCATGTTCTCCACCTATGCCGATGCGGCAGCTTGTAGCTGTGGTGGAAAGGTCTCCGGTGCTGGTCCCTGCGGCAATCCCCCGAACACGGTATTGGACACCAGTAGTAAGGGATGCCATCAGGCTGAAAAAGGAGTTCTTTCGAGCCATGATGATTTGTGGGACTCCTGAGGCAGCTGTCCAGTACTGGCAGGCCAAGCGTGCCGCTGCACAGGCTGTTGCAAAGGCTAACCTTGGACTGGGAGGAGTTCAGAGAGTTCATGGAGCATGACTATTGGTCATGCTTGGCCTCGAAGAGATCCTGGCAAACCAGTGTGGTTTTCGACCAGCTGGTCCAGAACACTGGACCAGCTCTATATGCTCCATCGGATACTCAAGGGTTTCTAGGAATTCGCACAACCTGTCATGTGCTTTGTGGTTTTGGAGAATGTTGTAGATTTTAAATACAGCACATGCTGATACACTTCGATTTTCCGTCATCCATGTATCAACATCTATGAAAATAGGAATTTCTAGATTTAATCATGAAATGTCTCCATAAAGGGGCGACAGTATAGCTCAGTTGGTAGAGCGTTGGTCTTTGGACCCAATGGTCGTGGGTTCGATCCCACCAGGACCCATGTCACCTGCTCCCACTGATGACTGCTGTCGTTGTGTCCCTGGGCAAGACACTTAACCCCACAATGCCTGAAGCCCCCGCTGGAAGATCAAGGCCGTATGATGAAGGACCCACCACCTGCAGGAGGATCAGCGAGGGACTGGTGCAATGTGAATTGGGTGGCAACTCTGATTGCCACTCCCCTGACCCAGAAATGAAATAATAAAGGCATGATAATGAATGAATGAATGAATGTCTCCATAAAATGTTTTTATACTAATGATTAAACATCAAGTGTTTTTATAAAGTGTTCTTATATTAATCATTAGGTGTTTGCATAAAAGGCCTTTCGTATTATGTGTTAGCCTGAGTCTAGTGAGTTCAGGGACAAGGTTGGTTTCTGTGCCATATTATCCATTTAGGAACAAAGTTTGCCACTCTTATCATCAGGACAAGGGATGAGACCCAAAACCAGACCAGAGCAGCCTCGGGAGACTGATAAGGAGCCAGATGACATCTTCAGAGTAGGCGTCCTCTTCTTCTACACATTTTCATAAAACTGTTTTGTACGACATTGTGAGTGAGTCTGAACCAGGGACAGAGAGAGGTTTGACAGAGCGCCTGCTGACCTCCATAGTTTAAGCCCGTAAGGGACAGTTAATTTTGGCTCAGCTCATAAGGTTAGATAGGGAAATATAAGAACTCAGAGGTGTATAAGTAATTAATTGTAAAGATACAGTGCCTTGCGAAGGTATTCGGCCCCCTTGAACCTTTCAACATTTCGCCACATTTCAGGCTTCAAACATAAAGATATAAAATGTTGATTTTTTTGTTATGAATCAACAACAAGTGGGACACAATCGTGAAGTGGAACGACATTTATTGGATAATTTACACTTTTTTAACAAATAAAAAACTGAAAAGTGGGGCGTGCAATATTATTCAGCCCCTTTACTTTCAGTGCAGCAAACTCACACCAGAAGTTCAGTGAGGATCTTTGAATGATCCAATGTTGTCCTAAATGACTGATGATGATAAATAGAATGCACCTGTGTGTAATCAAGTCTGCGTATAAATGCACCTGCTCTTTGATAGTCTCAGGGTTCTGTTTAAAGCGCAGAGAGAACCATGAAGACAAAGGAACACACCAGGCAGGTCCGAGATACTGTTGTGGAGAAGTTTAAAGCCGGATTTGGATACAAAAAGATTTCCCAAGCTTTAAACATCTCAAGGAGCACTGTGCAAGCAATTATATTGAAATGGAAGGAGTATCAGACCACTGCAAATCTACCAAGACCCGGCCGTCCCTCCAAACTTTCATCTCAAACAAGGAGAAGACTGATGAGAGATGTAGCCAAGAGGCCCATGATCACTCTGGATGAACTGCAGATAACTACAGCTGAGGTGGGAGAGTCTGTCCATAGGACAACAATCAGTCGTGCACTGCACAAATCTGGCCTTTATGGAAGAGTGGCAAGAAGAAAGCCATTTCTCAAAGATATCCATAAAAAGTCTTGTTTAAAGTTTGCCAAAAGCCACCTGGGAGACACACCAAACATGTGGAAGAAGGTGCTCTGGTCAGATGAAACCAAAATCGAAATTTTTGCCACAATGCAAAACGATATGTTTGGCGTAAAAGCAACACAGCTCATCACCCTGAACACACCATCCCCACTGTCAAACACGGTGCTGGCAGCATCATGCTTTGGGCCTGCTTTTCTTCAGCAGGGACAGGGAAGATGGCTAAAATTGATGGGAAGATGGATGGAGCCAAATACAGGACCATTCTGGAAGAAAACCTGTTGGAGTCTGCAAAAGACCTGAGACTGGGACGGAGATTTATCTTCCAACAGGGCAATGATCCAAAACATAAAGCCAAATCTACAATGGAATGGTTCACAACTGGACCTATCCAGGTGGTAGAATGGCCAAGTCAAAGTCCAGACCTGAATCCAATCGAGAATCTGTGGAAAGAGCTGAAGACTGCTGTTCACAAACGCTCTCCATCCAACCTCACTGAGCTCGAGCTGTTTTGCAAGGAAGAATGGAGTCAGTGCAAAACTGATAGAGACATACGCCAAGCGACTTGCAGCTGTAATTGCAGCAAAAGGTGGCGCTACAAAGTATTAGCGCAAGGGGGCCGAATAATATTGCATGCCCCACTTTTCAGTTTTTTATTTGTTAAAAAAGTTTAAATTATCCAATATATTTTTTTCCACTTCACGATTGTGTCCCACTTGTTGTTGATTCTTGACAATTTTTTTTTAATTTGTATATCTTTATGTTTGAAACCTGAAATGTGGCGAAATGTTGAAAAGGTTCAAGGGGGCCGAATACTTTCGCAAGGCACTGTAATTAAATATTGTTTATTTGAACTCTTGAATCTTGGTCTTCATTCTGGTCAAATTCTGAATCACGTCCTTTGAAAATAAGAAGGTGTTCAACCGTATTCCCTGGGGTGTCCTTATGGGGTGTTCTCCAAGAGTACAGGGTGCGGGGTCTTCTACCCTGTATGACCGGAGCCAGAGCAGCGTTCGCATCGCTGGCAGCAAGTCAGATCTGTTTCCAGTGCATGTTGGCCTGCGCAAAGGCTCCCCTTTGTCACCAGTTCTGTTCACTGTCTTTATCGAAAGAATTTATACGCACAGCCAGGGGCTGGAGGGGTCCTGTTCGGAGACCACATGATTTCATCTTTGCTTTTTGCGGACAATGTTGTTCTGTTGGCTCCAACCAATCAGAACCTGCAACATGCCAAGGGGCGGTTTGCAGCCACTCGGCTGCAAACCGCCGTGTAGCGGCTGGGATGAGAATCAGCACCTCCAAATCTGAGGCCATGGTGCTCAACCAGAAAAAGGTACCTTGCTCTCTCCAAGTGGTTGAGAGGTCCAAGTGGATGAGCTCAAGTATCTCGAGATCTTGTTCACAAGTGAGGGAAGGATGGAGCGTGAGATTGAAAGGCGGACCGGTGCAGTGTGTGTAGTGATACGGTCGCTGTATCGGAATGTTGTGGTAAAGAGTGAGCTGACCCAAAAGGCAAGGCTCTCGATTTACCAGTCAATCTTCGTTCCCTCCCCCACCTATGGTCATGAGCTTTGGGTAATGACCGAAAAGACAAGCGGTCAAAAGGAGCTTCCTTCGCAGAGTGGCTGTGCACTCCCTTAGAGATAGGGTGAGGAGCTCAGTCACACGTCGAGAGGAACTAGTTGAGGTGGCTCGGGCATCTGTTCCGGATGCCTCCTGGACGCCTCCCTGGGAGGTGTTCTGAGCACGTCCGAACAGGGAGGAGACCTCGGGGAAGACGAAGGACACACTGGAGGGACTATGTCTCCCAGATGGCCTGGGAGCGGCATGGGGCCCCCCGGATGAGCTGGAGGAAGTGTGTGTGCATAGGGAAGTCCGGGCGTCTCTGCTTAGAATTTTGCCCCCGCGAAATGGCAACTGATGAAGCCTCACTTCTGTCAGTGTACCCACGGCAGCAGTGACTACATTAGTAGTTTATTACCATTGTGAATGGAGTGAAAGAATATGAATAAGAAAGTACAGCATCTTTGTCCATAAAAGCGCGATATAAAACCAAAAAATTATTATTATTATTACTCAATATATTATTTCACATTCTACAAGATTAAATGACAAAGAAGAAGTGTGAAGTGGAGTGAGTGAAGTCTCATTATAATTTTTAATGTGTTTTTTTTGTGAAATAGCAGAATATATTTTCCAATGTTCCCACAGCTCCACACTTACCCGCACACATCATGCCTGGTTTGAAGCGGTCTTCATAAAACCGCTCACAGTCTGGGATCAGGGAGACGTTCGCCCACAGCAGGACCTTAGCAGCTTTACCCTCTGGAAACACACAAGAGACCGAACACAGACCATTATAAAACCAACTATAGGGAAGTTATGATGGCTCAAGGTAGCCTGGCCTTGGCCATCCTTAAACTCCGGTCAATTAATAATTTTCCTACATCTCGAAAAGATGTTGTGGCTCTACTCCCCACGGGCTCCATTAGTTGCAAAGGAGATGGCTAGGCTAAATGCTAAATGCCTCACGCACTCGGGTGCATTACATACGCTGCGGCAAACTCAAGTCCAATCGTTTCAATCTGCAAAAGGAGTTAACCCCTTCCACCTGTTAACGAACGTCAATTGAGAAAATCCAGACCTAATTACGAAATGAAGTGGGTACGGTGGTATGGTAAGACCAGGCCATGATGCATTGTGCTGTCTATTTCATCATGTTTATTATAGCCAGAAAAAATATGCAGTTACCAATTAATTAATTGGGTATTATTAATACCCAATTATTCTTTAATCTGTAGAGAGCATGATTGTTTTAAGGGATAGAGGGGACATGCCAAAATCAGGGAATCAATCAGGGAAAATGACAATCAAACAGAACATTGGCTTCAACATGTACAGTATCTTTTTAGTGTTTATATTAGACTTTACAAGTATACAAGTATTTATATAAAGACTACTACAATGAACTGCCAGCACCATCCACGCTCAACCCCATACACTGAATAAATACTTATCAACTAGTCCACTAGATGTCGGTGTTTCAAGCTAGTATGAGCTAGCTCCGAGGCTCCGACACATTCAAAACATCCATCCTACCATTCATTTTCTTCCCCTTAATCCATTTCTGGGTCGGGGGGTGGCAGTCAGAGCTGCATCCAGTACACATAGCACCAGCCCCTCACTGATTCTCCTGCAGGTGGTGAGTCCAGAGGAGCCTTAATTATTCAGCGGGGGCTTCAGGCAAAGTGGGGTTAAGTGTCTTGCCCAAGGACACAACGACAGCAGTCGTCAGTGGGAGTCTTGTGGTGGGCTCGAACCCACGACCTTCAGGTTTCTAGGCCAATGCTCTACCAACTGAGCCACTGTCGCACATTCAAAACAATCTGGCGAAAAAGCCTTGGTGTTGGTTACAGGGCTTCATAAGATAAGATTAGATCAACTTTATTCATCTCTCAATGGAAAAATGTACTGCCCATCACTAGCCTTTTTATGTATATGGTATTCCGAATAATGCACAATAATCTTTCTGACTACAAACATTTTGATAAATGCAATAACATCTTTGGCCATCTGGTGACAGTAGGACTATAAATGATGGTATAGCCCAAGTAATACACCCACTCATGTTTTCTGCATTACGCACAGGCAGCGCTGCATGCCAGGAAGAATCTGAATATCAAAAGACAGCAAGTTTCGCATTTATGCATTTGCTACAATGCAAGAACTATGTGGGATGCTGAAGAAATTGTTCGGGAACGTCCAAGATAATTACAGACAAGAGTGATGTACTCTTGTGCAATAAGCCTATTAAAAAGTGCGACTTTGCAAACAAGAGGAGGCGAACAACTGCCAAATAATGCCATATTCCGTCTTCAAAATGCACTGTGCTTATCAATACAGGACACCATTGCATTACTTTTAATGTTCGTAAATGACTGAATGTTCACAGTTCTGCTCTGTCAAGGACTAAATGAGTCAAGTATAAACTCTGAACAACGATATACAATTATAAATACAGTGAAACTCATTTACATTGTATACAACATAAGAATCAGAATCATTTTTATTGCCACGTAAGTAACAGGAAGTCACAGACTTGGAAATTGCTTTGGCTCAGTGCAACAGTCAGAGAGAGATAATTAAAAAAAAGAATAAAAAACACTTCTAAGGAATAAATTTAAATATAAAAGAGTTACAGTTACTATTTACAATATACAAGTGCACATGGTGCACACAATGTAAGGTGACAGCAGTACAGTGAAGTAAAGTGACGTATGATGGGCAGTAAAGTGACTTTATAAAGGGCGGGGGGACAGGTTAAGAAGTGTTCAAGAGTCCAACAGCAGAGGGGAAGAAACTGTTCTTGTGGTGGGAGGTTCTAGTCCTGATGGACCGCAGTCTCCTGCCTGAGGGGAGTGGTTGGAATAGTCCATGCGCAGGGTGAGAGGGATCGGCTGTGATACGACCAGCCTGGCCTCGAGCTCGGGCGACGTACAGGTCCTGCAGCAATGGAAGGCTGTGGCCAATCACTTCCTCTGCAGAGCGCACAATGCGCTGTAGTCTCTGTTTGTCCCTGACTGTGGCTCCAGCGAACCACACGGTGATGGAGGAGGTGAGAATGGACTCGATGATGGCCGTGTAGAACTGCACCAACATCTGTGCAGGCCTTCTTGATGAGGGAGCTGATGGTCGGCTTCCACTTGAGGTCCTGGGTGATGGTGGTGCCCAGGAAACGATAGGACTCCACAGAGGATGATGGGGGAGTCCATCACGGAGGGTGGGGACGGGGGGACAGTGCTCTTCCCGAAGTCCACAATCATCTCCACTGTCTTCTGGGCATTCAGCTCCAGGTTATTACCCCTGCACCAGGACACCAGCCTCATGTCCATTTCCCTCCTGTAGGCGGACTCATCGTGGTTGGAGATAAGTCCGATGAGGGTAGTGTCGTCCGCGAACTTGATCAGCTTCACGGAGTCGTGGCTGGAAGTGCAGTGGTTGGTGTACAGGGAGAAGAGCAGGGGAGAAAGAACACAGCCCTGTGGGGCTCCTGTATTTATAATCCGAGAGTCCAAGACATTCTTCCCCAGACGCACTCGCTGCTTCCTGTCTGTCAGGAAGTCAGTGATCCACCTGCAGGTGGAATCGGGCACGTTGAGCTGGGAGAGCTTGTCCTGGAGCAGGGATGGCAGGATGGTGTTGAAGGCAGAGCTGAAGTCCACAAACAGGACCCTGGCGTAGGTCCCCGGGGAGTCCAGGTGCTGTAGGATGTGGCGGAGGGCCAGGTTAATGGCGTCGTCTGCAGATCTGTTGGCTCTGTAGGCGAACTGCAGGGGATCCAGGAGGGGGGAGGTGAAGGACTTGAGATGGGAGAGGACCAGGCGTTCAAATGACTTCATGACAACAGACGTAAGTGCTACAGGTCTGTAGTCATTGAGTCCTGTGATCCTGGGCTTCTTCGGGACGGGGACAATGATGGAGGATTTGAAGAAGGCCGGGACATGGCAGGACTGCAGAGAGGTGTTGAAAATGTCAGTGAACACAGGAGTAAGCTCACAGCGCAGTGTCTCAGAGTGGCCGGAGACACGTGGTCCGGGCCAGGAGCTTCGCGGGGGTGCAGCCTCAAGAAGAGTTGTTTGATATCTTTATCTTTATCTTTGGAGGCTGATGGGTGGGTCGTTAGAGTAGTGGGGGGTGGGGGAGGTGTCAGGGGCAGCATCAAAGTGTCTGAAAAAAAGTTCAGTTTGTCAGCTAGCTTGTGGTCGTCAGCACAGGGGGGGGCTTTGGGCTTGTAGTTGGTGATCTCCCGTAGGCCCCTACAGACAGAAGCAGTATCATTGTTACCCAACTGCTCCTGTAGTCGTTCTCTGTGCCGGGACTTGGCTGCTTTCAGTTCGTCCCTGAACTGATATTTACAGCAGCTGCTTTGTAGCCGCTGCGGTCCCCCTCCCTGAAAGTAAGTAAGTAAGTAAGTAATCTTTATTTATATACCGCCTTTTCACTGCAGATCTGAGTCTCAAAGCGGTTTACAATTGTTAATTTTGGGCATTTGTCTCTCACTCCACACAGAGATGGGAGCGGGGTCGCCAGTACAGGAGGCGCATGCTAGAACTATTAGACATATTTTTAGTGGTAGGGGAAACCGGAATACCCGGAGGAAACCTACGCAGACACAGGGAGAACATGCAAACTCCACTCAGAAAGGCCCTGGTCCGACCGGGATTCGAACCCAGGACCTTCTTGCTGAGAGGCAAGAGTGCTATCCACTCTGCCACCGTGACGCCCGCGGTGGCAGAGTGGATAGCAAAGGAGTCTGAAAGCAGACTCCTTTACTTTCCTGAGCTGCCAGAGTTTAGCAGTGAACCAGGGTTTGTCGGATGTTCATAAGTTCCTCACGGGTGTAGGAACAGCCAGATGCACAGTTAAAAAGTAAAAACAAAAGCAAAAGAGAGCAGCAAAGCGCCATCTTGTTATTAGACTCTCCTCTCTACTCTCTACTCTCTACTCTCATCTTGTTATTAGACTCTCCTCTTCAATACCAGCAGTGCTGGAGGTAATTCAAACAATCAATATTATGTCTGGATACAAAGTGAGTGAAACAAAATCATCATTATTATTACTGAATGAAAAGGAAAATAATAATAATAATGCATCGGTTTTATATAGCGCTTTTTTGGACACTCAAAGACGCTTTACTTGTCATTATTCTTTCACTCCATACACGGTGGTGATAAACTACTACTGTAGCCACAGCTGCCCTGGGGCACACTGACAGAAGGAAGGCAACCAGTATGTGCCGTCGGCCATCGGCCTCCGACCACCAACCATTCACACCAGACTCATTCTAGGCAATGGGGGTAAAGTGTCTTGCCTAAGGACACAAAGACAGTTTGGCAATTTACAGCCGCAGCCCCCCGCTGTGGCTGGTGTTCCCAGAGGTTAAGTGTCTTGCCAAGGACACAATGACAGTAGGAGTTGATGGTGAAAGTCAGGCTCGAACCCACGACCCTCTGGCTCAAAGGCCAATGCTCTACCAACTGAGCTAATGTCACCACTAATCTGAAGCAAAGAACTAATCCAACCTCACAACTATCTCACTTTAAATTTAAAACAGTGGATCAATTCCAATATTTAGGAATTCAAATCTCTACTAACTTGAATCAAGTGGTTAAAATTAACTATGACAATTTAAAGGAAAAATTAAGAGCTCTATTGAGCGATGGATGTCATTACCCATCCCATATTGGGATGAATAAATATCTTAAAAATGAATATCTTGCCAAAACTGCTGTACTTTTTTCCCAATGTTTCCCTTCCTCCAGACTTATTTGCATGGATAAATATCACAATTGCTTTTTTATGGAACAACAGAAAGTCTAAACTCCGTCTGTCTCTATTGTATTTGCCTTTTGATAGGGGAGGGTTGAAATGCCAATTTTTGATGGTATTACTGGGCTTCGCAAATGCGCTCCATGACATTTAATTTTACAGCCGAAAGCAACCCACATTGGGTAGAAATGGAGTCTCATAATTTAAAGCTACCTATGCCTTCATTCTTGTACTCTGACAAGACATCAAATCTACTAAAACAAATAGCAAAGAGTTCAGTAAGGGTCTGGTACGACATAAAGAAATACTTGAAGGATTCAAATGCTCTTTCACAGTTTAGCCCAGTGTGGGGTAATTGGTAGTTACCTAATGTAACTTAAGTTCTACGAATGGTGCGTAGACCCTTATTGGCTATGCTATGGGTACTCTTAGAAGCGTCTAAGCTTCCCGCCAGAGATAACTAAATGCTCCAATCACGTGCCAGTCCCATCTATAAATAGCCCTCTACAGCCCGCACCTGCCACTGAACTCTGCCAAAGCCAGGCTGGACTGATGGGCCCGTAGCTAAGGGGCTACGCACCATTCGTAGAACTTAAGTCATATTAGGTAACTACCAATTCTACGTCATGGTGCTCCGCCCCTTATAGGCTACGCTATGGGTAACCACGCTTAAGCCGTAGGAAACATGTACTCCCATGAGGCCAGCGTAGAGTGATTGGAGCCCTGCCCGAGATACCCCCAACACCTCCAAGGTGAGTGGCCTCAGGGCAGGAAAGAATCCAAAGACAGTGGCAAAGGCCGCTCCTATCAAGGACGCCCGTAGACACTGATGAACCTCAAGGCAAAACAAACAGGGTTAAGGCTGCTCCTATCAAGGACGCCCGAGGCCCCTGTCAAACTTCCCCTAAGAAGGGGGGGGGCGCATTCCTAGGACGCCTCTACCAAGAGCATCCGAAGGGAAGGCCAGGACCCAGAGGGAAGGTCAGGCAAGAGTCCAGGACGCCTCTACCAAGAGCTCCTGAAGACCACATGCTGCCCAAGAGAACAGGGCAGAACCCCAGCCCGCCTCTATCAAGAGCACCTGAACGGGGCGGCGCTGATCACACATATATAGAATATATGTACTTAACATATGTAAAAAGGACCCTAGGTTGCCTCTCCCAAGAGCACCTCACGGTCCTAATCAGATCCCAGTGTTCAGAACGGAGTGAGCAAAAGACTGTTCTGACACGTCAATCAGATAAGATTGAGCAAAGGTGGAGGACGATGCCCAGGACGCCGCCTGGCAAACGTCCTCCACTGTGGCCCCCCGGAGCCGAGGAGGCTGCCACCCCCCGTGTGGAAGGCGCCCTGAATCCCACCGGGGGAACTAACCCCTGAGCCTGGTACGCCATGTGGACCGCTCGGGAAACCCATTGCGCCAGCCGCTGAGGGGACAACGGGACGCCCTTGTTCCCAGGACCCAAACACACAAACAGCTGGTCAGAACATCTGAACGCAGCTGTGACGTCCAAGTAGCACCTAAGCATAAGATAAGATAAGATAAGATTTGCTTTATTTATCTCACATAGGAGAAATTTACATTTCACATTTGGCATGGATAGAGACACTCAGATTGTGCAAAGGGAGGAAATGTGCAAACATGTTACATGCAGGATATATGTACAATAAAGTGACAATAATTATGTACAACAAAAGTGACAAGTGTCAATTGGGAACAGTGTCAATAGTAGTGCAGGTTTTCACACAGTGATCAATTAAAGTGACTTATTGTACAGTGACAGCGGTGGGGATAAAGGCCCTGCGGTAGCGCTCCTTCCTTCACTGAGGGTGCCTCAGTCTTCCACTGAAGGAGCTCCTCAGCTCCTCTACAGTCCTGTGCAGTGGGTGGGAGGTATTGTTCATGATGGAGGTGGCTTTGGCTAGCACCCTCCTGTCCCTCACCTCCTCCACAGAGTCCAGGGAGCAGCCCAGAGTGGAGCTGGCCCTCCTGACCAGCTTCTTCAGTCTGTTTCTGTCATTTGCATCCTGATAGGGCACAACAGATGCCGCCGCTCATCCTCCTCCGAGGCATGAGGGTACGGATAAAATGGTCTGAACCTGATAACCCTTGACCTGAAAGTCAAAGAAACGACCTTGGGAAGAAAGACTGGATTGGGCCAAAGCTCCACCAGACCATCCCCAGCTCCAAACGATAAGCAGGCCGGGCTGCGCATAGATCTCCCGCCCTTTTGGTTGATGCCAGGGCCAACAAAAGGGCAGTCTTGAGGGCCACACTCCGGACTGGCCCGGGCCACCGGCTTGAACGGGGGCCCCGACAGTCCCCTCAGAACCACTCTCAGGTCCCAGATCGTAGGTGTCCTCCTGAGGACAGGCCTCTTCCACGGCTCGTCCGGGAGGGCCCACGGCTCCAGTGCGAACCAGAGCGGGCGCTGAGCGTTGTCTGCACTGGCGAAAAGGTCGACTACCGGGCGACCGAACCTCAGCCAGGCCTCTTCCACTATTCTCGGGTCCAGGCCCCACTCCTCCTTGAGTGGGCCCCCTTTGGACATTATGTGTTCCAATCCTCCGGAACGTGGCGCGCTCTCAGGGACTGCAGGTGCACTGCGGCCCAGAGCAGAAGGGTCGTCGTCAGACGATGGAGGGACGGGGACCTCGTGCCCCCCTGCCTGTTCAGATACGCCACCACGGTGGTGTTGTCCAAACGGACCATTACATGCCCCCCCTCCAGACGTGGGACAAAGTGCTGCAGCGCCCTGCGGGCCACATCAATGTGGCGAGGCGGGCCCGACCAGAAGCCCCCGACTAAGAGTACCCATAGCGTAGCCTATACGGGGCGGAGCACCATGACGTAGAACCAACTCTTTACTCCTGGAAGAGCAGATAACACATTTAAATTATGGTCATCCAGGGGATAGAAAATGATTGGAGATCTCTATTCACAGAGAACATCTGTCTTCATGTTATTTGATGAACTTAAAGCTTTCAATACTTACAATTAAGAAGCTTTGTGAATATGAATCAAAATATCAACAACGTCCCCTTGTCACAATTAGTCATCATTTGCGATTAGTTATAGTATTTAGGTAGATTTTTATTTGCATAGCTGTTTGTATTGTAGATAATTGTGTAGTGTTAATAGCTTTGTTGTTGAATATTGTAGTATAGTCATTAGTTAGCTTTTATTGTTAGATTAGTTAGCTGAATTTAGCTAAGGACTTGTTAGTATTACTAGTTCTATATCGTGTGCAATTTCATTGTACATTGTTTATTGTACTTGTGTACAATAAATACTACTTTATGTTTGAGCGTGTGTTAAATTACTGTCTCTTTTGTGCACATTGGGGTATCATTTCTATCCGAAATGCCTTCGGGGACAATATCATTCAGAAACAGGCCCCATTCTGTGGCGGTCTGCTACAGCAGAGGCAGCTGCCGGTGGTGCCCACTAGCTAACAGCTAGCTAACAGCTAGCTCTAATAGCAGCGCTAGCTTTTAGCCGCTAGCTCTACTAGCGGCGCTAGCTTTTATCCGCTAGTTCTACTAGCAGAGCGAGCTAACGGCTCAAATTGATAGGGCTGGGGGCCGCCGTCTGCCTCCTCTCTCTCAAGAGAAGTCTTCCACCTCCTAAGACCGCACAGAATCTATAGAGCTGGTGTCTGTGTTCTCTCTCCATCTTTGTCACAGCCAATGCCGATGTCAAGTGTTTATCACAGCTTAGACCCACCCAACATTCACCCCCCCGCCTGTCCCCTTTAGTCCTCCAGGCTACGCCCATTTGGAGGGAGATTTGAAAAGAAAATGTGAGTGACGTAAGCCTCCAGGAGGGGGGATGAGAAGTCCTTTAAAGAACCCTGTAAGTAATGACCAATGTGAATTTAATTGTTTTGGGTTTATGTTATTTTGTATCTTAATTTGTACTGTAAATAACATGGTGAGACATTGTTCATAAGAGAGTAAAAATCAATGACTGTTTTTCTGATGTTGTTTCTGTGAGCACTGGTTCTCCTCAGGGATGTATTTTGAGTCCTTTGCTTTTTACTTTGTACACTCACGATTGTGTGTCCTCCTCTGACTCAAACTTGATCATCAAATATGCTGATGATCTCGGTCTCATCAGTAAAAATGATGAATCCTCTTATAGAGCAGAGATTCAAAATGTGGTTCAGTGGAGTAAAGTAAACAATCTCCAGCTGAACACTGCAAAAACATGTGAACTTGTCTTTGACTTCAGTCGTAGCAGTTCTCACACTCCTGTAGTTATTGACAACTCTCAGGTGCAGATCGTAGAGGAGTGCAAGTTCCTGGGTTTAACTCTGTCTAACGACCTGAAATGGGACAAAAATACTAACCGGGTTGTATGGAAAGCACGTCAGCGGCTCTTCTTTTTGCGGAAACTTAGAGAATTTACCACTAACTCCAAGATTCTGCTTAACTTTTATCGCTGCACCATTGAGAGTTTACTTGTTGGTTCTGTGTCTGTGTGGTTTGGTAACATCACAGATAAAGAAAAGAGAGCTTTAAACAAGGTGCTCCGCTCTACAAAGAGGACCGTGGGCTGTGAGCTTCCTGTTCTGGAGGTTCTTTATAAATCCAGACTTTTAAACAGAGCTCTTAAAATCATCAATGACTTTTCTGGCCACCCTGGGAAAGCCATGTTCCAGCTTCTTCCCTCTGGCAGAAGATATCGGTCGCTGAGATGCAAGACATCTCACTATGCTAACAGCTTCTTTCCACAGGCTGTTAGGTGCCTAAACAGAGCACTTTAATTCCTGCTTTTACCCCTTGTATCGTTTTGTTGATCGGTGCCACAGTGTCAGCTGTTTTTTTACTCTTTTATATTCAGTGTATGTGTATTTTATATTACATTGTATCGTGCTTTTTATTCTGTCGGTGCACACAGAGTACCTTTTTTTTGCAAATGTATTCCAATGTAGTTTTTATACTGCACATGGCTAATAAAATGAATCCGAATCTGAATCTGAGAGTGTGTAACTAACTAATGTGCCATGCCAGAAAATTTCAATAAAATATTTATGGAAAAAAAAAGTTGTGGCAATATGACTAATATTATCATAAATAATTATTGGTCTATTTGTTTTATTTTATAATGCCATATGACTAAATAAAACTATGTATGTATTAATATATTCGAATTAGTCTATATTAAATATGAATAGACAAAATCCAGTTTGAATATTTGTTGTTGTTGTTTTTTTAGAGCAATTCACCAAATATATTCATCAATTTACTTTAATTCACCATCTATAAAAGACTTGAATCATGATCAGGTGAATATTGAACCGAATCATAGTTGGTTGAATTTGGAGTAACGTAAATAAATGAGATCAGCAGGTATACGCAGGAGGTGTTTACAGGAGGTGTATCCAAAGTGAATGGTTTTCAACAGAGATCTCTCGCTCAGAGTGCCGCTCAGTGGGTTTGTGTTTTTGCTCTGACCCATACAAAATTAGAGGGAACATTGCCCGTCATGGTGGGTTTTTTTTCACTGTGATTTTCTATGTGCATAATTGTGCATTGACTAGATGGATAGTTGATGACACACAATTGATTACAGGCCTTCAAGTGCACTGATCATGTATTTATTCCTATATCTGTGTTGCACATACTTTTCCTGATAGGGACCCCCCATGAAAATTTATAGGGATTTTGCACACTGGATGTACTGTTTCCTTAAGTAGTATCCTTTTTTGTTGGTGTATTGATTGTATTGGAGTAGGTCAATATTATATTATTATATACTGTATTTTTACCAATCATATTATTATCATCCTTATTTTGGATCATTATATTTATAAGTTTTATATTATTATTATTATTCTTATCATCATCATTATTATCATTACCTGCAGTGCGTCCCCAACCTGAGATGCTGCAGGTGTGGTTGGGCTGGAATAGATGGGGGGTCCAGGGCACACAAACGGGGCGCACAGCCGGATTCTCACGGAAACACTCCTGCTTGAATGGCAGCTTCTTCAGCTCCACCAGAGCAATGTCGTTTTCGTACGTTTGACCGTTGTAGCTACAGATGGGAGAAAGCATCAAAGAAACATGTAATCAGATTTGTATGTGAGGAGAATTGTGTGTGACTTTTTAGAAATTAGATTCACAAGATCTACTACCGAAAGCTGTTATATCAATATTTATGTGAAAACCGCTGATTATATTTGTGCAATTAAAACATGATCTTGAGAATAATGACTGTGACGGAGCACGTCAGTCTATGTGCGTGTTAATGGAATATTAATGAATGGGAAGTTTAATCCCAAATCCCAAGTGGCTGAAATACAGGCCACTTGTGTTGGGATGTTGTATGTTAATCTACTGTTGGGGCATAAGAGTTCACCTTTAGCCTGAGGCTATTCCTTATTAGGCCCGAACCCCAACAGGGGTAAGAGGGCCTATTGCTTTAACGAGTATTGCCTGTCATAAGTCACAATCTCCGGGCGCACCGCAGCGGCGCTCCCCAAACACTGATAAATCCATCCCGGAGGCACAGAATGGCTTTACTCCTGCTGTAGTACACAGTGAAATGATTGAGGTCCTATGGAAGGGTTGGGTGACTTCAACTGTCTTCTCCCAAGCCCGACGGTGCGTGCCCAGACACTGATAAATCCTGCTGTAGTGCCCTGTGAAAAGAAAGGTGTCCTATGGAGGGAGCGGGTGACCTCATAATGTTGAGGTGATTCACAAAGAACACAACAGTTGTGTTTGTCCGCTCGTTCGCCTTGAAACAATTTATAATTTGTATTATACGTTACCAGGGAAACATATATTGTTTTGGCTCAAAGATTTTTGGGAAAAAAAATTCTTCTTATTTTTATTTTATTTTTATTTTTTTCTGCTCTTTGAACCTTAATGGTTCCACATTACGCTCTTCTTCATGTTTCACAGTCCATCCTATGCACATGTTAATAATTTGAGTGATACACCATACAAACCATACAAAACAACCTTCAAAACTTATATTATAGACATCTCTTGCATATGAGGCTGATCCAAAAAGGAGTCATGCTCCTCGCCTCCCCCCGCCTGCGCGGTGATGTAGCCTCACGCTGCCAGTTGTTTATCTCCAACAACCGAAGTTTTTGAGTAAGTCCAGTTGTTCTGGAACAGTCTTAGTGAAGTGTTGCAGATGAACAGATTCATTCAAACAAAGGCAGATCCCTGTGTAAAAAAATCACCTCTTCGGGCCAAATAGTGCGTCACATATATACAACAAAAACACATTTTCTCCGAGTTGACAAAAGCAAAAAAACAGCATAGTTCCACTTGGTGTCCGCCGGACCAAACCACAGACATACGCTGGACTCAGGAGCTGGCTGTGCGCCTTGATTCGCTGTTTCGATTTGTCATTCACCACCTGGATTTTAGCATTATTATTATTATTTGTAATATTTTTGACAACAAACAGTATATACAGTATATTGTGCATTGTTTTCCCTGTTTTGACGACAGTATTTAAGAACCATTTTAAATAGAAAAAACAGGCTTGTCAATGTTGAAATCGTCATAGACTTGGACTCGGGCATTTTGCTGCCTCTCGATGGTGAAATAGAAAGATCGCTCTCTAACTAAAGCTTGAAGGAATCATTGATAAAACCACTCTTGGCATGTGTATGAAGGGCAAATAGCACTGTAATGAAGTTTAAAGCAGAGAAAAGTCAAAAAGCGTATCATGGCACCTTTAATTTGAGCCCCTGAACATAAATGAAAAGTTGACAAATTTTGCACAAAATTCAGAACATGTGGAAAAAAAAAGAGTGTGTTTATTTTTATGGGACTAAAAAAATGGCAAAACAGCGCCCCCTACAAAAGTCTATTTACAGTACATTGCTCCTATGGGAGGGGGTCCGAGGTCAACTTTGGTGTACAGCCACGAAATTCGGTACACATATTCCTCAACTCAAGACATGAAAAAAAAAGTTATTATGGCCACGCCCCCTGACAAACTGGAAGCCTATTAAAATAATTGTAAAATGGAAAAAAAAAAAACGGCGGTTGGAAATCAACTCCTTCTCGGCGGTTTTACCGATTTGCCTTAAAATCACTCCACATCATCTAAACAAATGTACCATCATTAGTGCTCATAGAATTTTTTTATCACTTAAACTGTATTCAAGAAGCGGAGCAGCAAAATTTGCCTTTTTTTTCTATTTTTGACTTGCGCTGGAAAACGGCAGCAAGTCCTAAGTAGCTCTAAAACAGTTGTTGTTTTGTGCTTTACAATTTTTATTTGTATTGCTTGTGTGACTGCAGTACAGTGTTCATGGTTTTGCACTGGTCCGACTCTAGGATTGGTGGGAACAAGGTGGCGCCGTGTCATGACGCCGCAGTGAGAGCTCTAGTGCGCACGATCTGTGTTTTGCAGTTTTTCGTCTGTGAGTCACTTGCTGCTGTGAGATATGACCGAGAAACACTTCTGTACATTCGGGAGCATGCGTGTGACGGGTCACTCGTCTTGCCCAAACTGAGGTGCATTAACTTCCTCGAGTGTCCCACTCAAGAGGCCCGTGGAGCACGGCAGGCGGGCCGCGGCGGTGGCCGCGAGGGGACCGGGCGTCTCCGGCGTTCTCTCCGCGGTGTGGAGCTGGGCACCTCGAGTCGGCGAAGCAGGCGCAGACACCGGGGAAGGCGAGGCGGTCTGCTCGTTCGAAGCCGCTCCTCCAGGACCGCTCTCCCCTCCATCTACCTGGCCAACGTCCAGTCTCTGCCCAGACGGACGAGCTCCTGTGTTGGGTCCAGAGCCAGTGCGAGGCCCGGGACTGCGCTGTGATCTGCCTCAGCGAGACGTGGCTCCACTCGAACGTCCCGGACTCTGCTGTTCAGCCCCCGGGATTCACCGCTCACCGCACGGACAGAGTGAAGGAGACCACGGGCAAGGCCAGAGGCGGAGGTGTGTGCTTTTTAATTAATCAGCGCTGGTGCACGGACACTCGAATCGTGAACCAAACATGTACTGCCAATCTGGAATGCCTGGTCTTGAGCTGCCGCCCTTCTTATCTTCCCCGTGAGTTTTCAGTGATATTTTTATGTGCTGTTTACATTCACCCATGTGCGGATTACAAAGTAGCCCTACAGGATCTGAGCGAGATCCTTCACAAACATGAGTCTGCTCATCCTAACGCAGTCATCATTGTTGCTGGGGATTTCAATAAATGTAATTTAAAGACTGTACTTTTACCAACATGTGACTCGAGCTACAAGAGGAGCACATGTTCTGGATCACTGCTACAGTAACGTGAAGGGAGCTTACAGGTCCAGTTTCAGACCTCCTTTTGGAAAGTCTGACCACTCCTCTGTTCTCATGCGGAGGGAAGAAGAAGGAAGAAGTCCTTCGTATACTCAGAGGAGTAGGGAACATAAACCAACCTCTCGCACTGTGCAGTGTTGGTCTGAGGAGGCTAGCATGAAGCTACAAGGTTGTTTTGATGCTACGGACTGGTCTGTGTTTCAGTCAGAGGACGTCAATGAATTCTGTGACGCTGTGTCTGGATACATACGCTTCTGTATTGACTGCTGTGTCCCACAGAAGGTCATTAAAAAACATTTTAGTCAAAACCCTTGGATGAACACCAAAGTGAAACTAAAACTTTATGAGCGTGCGTTGGCGTTTCAATCAAATGATACAGTTGCTTATAAGCTATCCTGTTACTCATTGAAACGTTCTATTAAATCTGCAAAGCGCAGTTACGGGGACAGGTTAAAGAGTTATTTTGAGGAAGATGACCCTCGGCGCATGTGGAACGGTATTAAAGCCATCATATCATGGAAACCTAGTGCTGGGAAAATTGCATCTGTCGGCCAAGCTCTGCCAAACGAGCTGAACACGTTCTACTGTCGCTTTGAATCCGCTGAAGCCTGTCCTACTGTATTCCCTGAGTGTTTCAATCAAGTTGCCTTCACTGTGACTCAGGAGGAAGTCAGGCGTGTCTTGTCCAGGACCATAGTCCGGAAAGCCCCAGGCCCGGACGGCATCCCTCCTCGTAAGTACTAAGTAAGTAAGTAATCTTTATTTCATTAAGAGCCAGATCCCTGTGAGTGTTGACCCGCTCCAGTTTGCTTACAGACTCAACAGGAGTGTGGAGGATGCCATCTCCTTTGCTCTGAACTCTGTCTACAGTCACTTGGACACTACTAAATCTGTCGCGAGAATGCTTTTCATAGATTATAGCTCTGCTTTTAACTGCCTTGTCTCAGGTAAACTGATTGAAAAGCTCATGTCTCTCGGTTTAAGTGTTGCCATGTGTAAATGGATTTTTAGCTTTTTAACTGACAGATCTCAGAGAATGAAAATCAATGACTGTTTTTCTGATGTTGTTTCTGTGAGCACTGGTTCTCCTCAGGGATGTATTTTGAGTCCTTGCTTGATTTTTACTTTGTACACTCACGATTGTGTGTCCTCCTCTGACACCACCATCATCGGTCTCATCAGTAACAATGATGAATCCTCGTAAAGAGCAGGGATTCAAATGTGGTTCAGTGGAGTAAAACTAACAACCTCCAGTTGAACGCATCGAAAACATGTGAACTGGTCTACGACTTCAGTCGCAATAGTTCTCATTTGCCTGTCGTAATCGACAACTCCCAGGTGCAGATCGTAGAGGAGTGCAAGTTTCTGGGTTTAACTCTGTCTAACGACCTGAAATGGGTTAAAAACACTGACCGAGTCGTTAAGAAAGCTCGTCAGCGTCTCTACTTTCTGCGTAAACTTAGAGAAATTACCACTAACTCTAAGATTCTACTTAACTTTTATCGCTGCACCATTGAGAGTTTACTTGTTGGTTCTGTGTCTGTGTGTTTTGGAAACATCACAGATAAAGAAAAGAGAGCTTTAAACAAGGTGCTCCGCTCTGCTAAGAGGACCGTGGGCTGTGAGCTTCCTGTTCTGGAGGATCTTTATAAATCCAGACTTTTAAACAAAGCTCTTAGGATTATTAATGACTCTTCTGGCCACCCTGGAAAAGCCATGTTCCAGCTTCTTCCCTCTGGCAGAAGATATCGCTCTCTGAGATGCAGGACATCTCGTTACGCTAACAGTTTTTATCCACAAGCTGTTATCAGTGTGAACAGAGCACTTTCATGATTTGCACTCGTTTTGAAACTGTTTTAGTCAATCGATTTCACAGTGACATTTGTTTACTGTTTTATTTGTTTTATTTCTGTCTTTTAATGTTGTTTTATGTCTGTATTTGTCTGTGCACACTGGAGACTTTTTGCTAATGTATTCCAATGTGTTTTTTTACTGCAAATGGCAAATAAATAAACTGAACTGAAACTGAACTGACTGGTCCAGACCGGAGCGGAGAGGATTCATGGTCTGAACCCAGCGGATCAGGTGGAAATCCACTGGAGGAATGCTGACTTTTTGAAAAATTCTAATTAAGATTAAGAGATCCTTTATTTGTCCCACAGTGGGGAAATTTCGGTGTTGCATCACAGGTTATAGAATAGTAGGAAAGAGGAGCACACATCACACGTTAAGTGAACAATAGCTATACTAAACAAAATAAAATCTAACTCTAGCATCAATAATAAGTATAAAATCTCTATCTTAAAAATATAATAGATGTAAAAATTTAAAGTTGACAAAATAAGAGGCAAGTATAAAGTACTGTGTAATCTAGTGCAAGTAAAGTGTAGTTATATGTTAGCATCTGTACATTAGCAGCAGTATGTATACATCTGTACATTAGCAGCAGTTTGTTTACAACTGTACATTAGCAGCAGTATGTTTACAACTGTACATTAGCAGCAGTATGTTTACAACTGTATATTGGCAGCTGTGTATTGCACATTCTGGTATAAGATAAGAATATTGCAACGATGCAAGAATGACACTGAAAGTGGCCCTTGCACTCCAAAAGACCTGAACCTCCTCAGCAGGTAGAGCCGGCTCTGGCCCTTTTTGAAGAAAGCGTCTGTGTTGTGAGTCCAGTCCAGTTTGTGGTTCAAATGAACACCCAGGTACTTGTAAGAGTCACTCTCTCAAGGTCCTTTTCCCTGGTGCGGAAATCCACCACCATCTCCTTGGTCTTCCCCGCATTGATGAGGAGGTGGTTCCGCTGACACCAGTCCACAAAGTCCTGTATAACTCCTCAGTGTCCGCAGTGTAGAGGGTGAAGAGGAACGGCGCGAGGACTGTCCCCTGGGGGGTCCCCACACTGCAGGTCAGGACCTCAGACACAAAGTCCCTGGTTCTCACAAACTGGGGTCTGTCTGTGAGGTAGTCCAGTATCCACTCGGACAGGTTGTAGTCCACTCCAGCTGTCTCCAGCTTGTCCCTGAGAAGCCTCGGCTGGACGGTGTTGAAGGCGCTGGAGAATGGAGCGATGGAGGAGGGAGATGATGGCATCCTCAACTCCGATGCCGGTCGGTAGGCAAACTGCAGCGGGTCCATCGCTGAGGTCAGAGTGGAGCGGAGATGTCCCAGGACCAGTCTCTCCAGTGTCTTCATGCAGTGGGATGTTAGAGCCACTGGCCTGAAGTCGCTGAGGTCTTTGGCCCGTGTTTTCTTGGGCACTGGTACCACACAGGACGTCTTCCAGAGCTGTGTTACCGACCTCAGCCTGAGGCTTAGGTTGAAGACGCGCTCCATCACTCCGCAGAGTTCATCTGCGCAGGGGCCAAGGAGATTCTTTGCCTTCAGCAGCGCCTTTACGTCGGAATTAATCCATGGCTTGTTGTTGGCAAAGCACCGCATGTGTTCTCAAAGCAGAAGTTTATCCTGTGATACACTCCGTCATGCCATTAATGTCCTGCCCATGGGGGTCACAGAGCTCGCCCCATAGGGTCCTTTCAAAACAATCCCGGAGGGCCTCAACAGTGTCTGTATTCCATGTACGTATCGAGCGCCTCACCACGGGCTTCCTGTGCACTAATGGTTTGTAGACAGGCCTGCGTCCTTGGCATTGCTGAAGAACAGATCCAATATTTTGTCTCCTCTAGTGGGACAGGGGACATATTGTGTGGTTGAAGTCCCCAGTAATAATAAATAAGGCCTGCGGGTGCTGCGTCTGCAGGTCACCAACAGTGGAGAGCAGAGTATCACACGCACTGTCTGCTTTTGCAGATGGAGGGACATAGACAGCTATGAGAATAACATGCCCAAACTCCCGCGGCAGATAGTATGGCCGCACACCAATGGCAAGAAGTTCAATGTCTTTCTCACACACCTGGCGTTTCACAGTGCAGTGCTCCGGCTTGCCGTAGCTGTTGTTCACAAACACGGCTAGCCCTCCGCCTTTCCTCTTTCCACTGTCCGCGGTTCTAACCATGTTTCTGTAAATACCTGGAAGCTGGCGTCACGGTACTCCCGCTGGTAGCGGGTCAGTGCAGCCAGTTCGTCAGTCTTATTGGACAGAGACCTCACATTCCCGGTGATCACGGCAGGCACCGCGGGTCTGGATCTCTTTCTCCCTCGTACCTTCCATCCCCTGGGTGTTTTCCGTAGAATCTCAGGAATAGTGTGTTTACACCCGGCGCTGCCGCGGAGAGCGGAGGGCTCTCCGGGAGACAAACAATGGGAGCGCGTGGGCACATCTCCCACAGGTATAATCCACGTTTATGATGAGGTAAACGGTGGAAAAAATACGGCGTGTCTCACTTCCTAAGTGGGCACTAGCTTCACACGGCTGGATTATAACAGCAGTTACCAAAAAAGGAAAAAATCAGAGGCTAAAAAGTAAAAAAGTGAGAAGAAAAAGGGAGAGCGATGCAACTTGCAGCCGGCTCCCGCCCGCGCATGCGTAGTATGAAGCAGTTAGCCTTTTATCTTGGACTAGAGCAGAGAAAATGGTCCGAACCAAGCGGCTACTCCACCTTGTGACCTGTCCTGCTCCAACCAGCTGCTACTCCACCTCTGCTGTTGTGACCCGCCTTGCTCCACCCAGCTACTCCATCTCTGTTGCTGTGACCCGTCCTGCTCCACCCAGCTACTCCACATCTGTTGCTGTGACCCATCCTGCTCCACCCAGAGATTACTCTATATTTGCTGCTGTGACTTGAAGGGCTGTTTCTTTTATTTTTGCTGCTATACCTGAATTTCTCCTATGGGGATCAATAAAGTATCTAGCTATCTATCTATCTACAATGGGCTCTATGCACACACCACTTTCGTGTTTTAGTTAAAATGACAGTTGACTTCCGGTGCGCGGGGATCGGCTTGAGTTTCACTGGAGTTCACCAGATGTTTATACGAGTTATCTAAATAGTGCTCAAACAGGAATTAAACTGAGGATTCTGGGCAATATTGGGACACAGCAGTGCTCTTTGATTAATGAGGATCTGTGGTCGGTCATGAAAATTCATAGTTTTTTACATCATAATCAACGGGAACCCATATGATCTAAGGTGAAACGTACCGAGCGGGAGGCCACAGGATCAACCATGAAAGACACTGAACAGCTGATAGTCAGTTGTCAAAAAATACAGGGTGGGACTTCCGGTTGAATGGAGTAGACCTGTCTGCTACGGGCTCCTTTAAACTTTCATTTACCTTGGCAACAAAACCCTACTTTGCTTCATAACACGTACGTGTCAAAGTGCCAATAATCCCGGAAAGTGCTTCTTAGCAGTCATGCCTAGGAAAGATCCTCAAGCCGGCAAAAAAACGGAGGAAAGTTTGGCTACTCACGGAGCTAACTTAGCTGGAGATGCTACCATCGGTCTCAGCACAGAACTCATTGCTTTGCTCGAACAACACAGAGCGTCCATAGCCGCTGTAATGACAGTTTTTAGAGTAATTAAATTAGAACCAGCCGCAGCAAATACACGGACGTCAAAGGCCTTTAATCAATGCAGAGACGGCCTTCTGACGCCATGCTGAGCTTTGTGAAGGCCTCTGCTGTCTGCTCCTTTCACACCTAAGACAAAGGCCTTCCTGTGTCTTGCGCTAAAACAAAAGGTGATGCATTGCATCTCAATGGCACGGTCTGATTGTCTCTGCTGGGACATGGCTCCTCCGCTCCAGATGCGCCTCCTGTACTGGTGGCCCCCTCCCATCTGTTGTGGGCGTGACTGTCTTTCATGTGTATCTATGTAAACAGGAACCTGAGCTCTGCGCGCCAGAGCTGGTGTATGCTGCCTTTTGTATATGTTAGCTCTCCGCACGTGTGTACAATAAACTTACGCTCCTGAATTAAGACAAATACTTTTGAGCTTACTCTGTGCTTTGGATAGAAAATTCTACAACACCGCCGATTTCAAAGCTTCATCAGAGGTAATCAACAACAAGCTGGACAAGATTCAAGCCGAGGTTGTGAATCAGGAAGGTCGTATTGGAGATTTAGAAACTAATGCGGAGGAAGTTAGCCAGCGCTTAGCATCACTGGAAGCTACATGCGTGTCAATACATGAAGAGAACAAACTTTTGAAAAACAAGCTTTCTGACTTAGAAGGAAGAAGCAGAAGACAGAATGTCCGTATGGTGGGCTTACCAGAATCATTGGAACTTGGTCCACGGCCTACAGAATTCGTGTCTCAGCTGCTTGTGGATGTCTTCGGAGCTCAGACCCTGTCAACTCTCCCGGAGCTGGACAGAGCCCACAGGAGCCTGCTGCCCAAGCCAGGTCTGAATGAAAAGCCACGCACGATCATCATACGCTTCCACCGCTTTCAGACCAAGGATTTGGTTATGAGAGAGGTACGGAGACGCCGTGGGACTCTGGAGTTCCGCGGACACAAGCTTCAGTTCTACGAAGATTACACCGCTGAGGTCCAGAAACAGCGAGTCCAATACAGAGACGCTATGGCCGAACTATTTAATAGGGGTTTCCGTCCTTCGCTGCTTTTTCCAGCCAAGCTCCGGATCACCCTTCCAGATGGTAGAAATCGGTGGCTGGGATCGGTTTCTGAGGCCACCCGCTTCATCCAATCCACAAAGGAAGACGCGGGTCCCTCGCCCTGATGGAGACGCTAACGTGAACGCTTACTGCTATTCTCTATTGACATGTTACACCCTGTTGCTTATTGCTATTCTCCATTGAACTGTCGTACCCCGTCGTCGTACGTAATTCACTCTTTCGGTAAGGTGGCTCTGGTTAAACGATATAGCCTGTTCAAAAACGTGTATTGTTTTCATATATAATTTTAATTTAGGGTTTTGCCACACAGGATGGGAGGCCAGTAGGTAGTGTATGAGAGTGAACTCTTCTGGTATAAGAATAGGACAGGAGAAACGGTTGCCGTTTTTTGCAACCTGTTGGGTTTTTTTTTTTTTTTTTTTTTTTTGGGTTTTTTGTTTTTGTTTAATTCTTTCTTGCTTTCTTTGTTTTTTTTATGATTATTTTTTTTTTCTTTCTTTTTATTCATTATGTTATCCCTCCTCCTCCTCCTTGGGCTAAGCAATATATATATATTTTTCCCCCTTTTAGATGACTAGTAATCTTACATTGGTTAGTTGGAATGTGAAGGGACTAAACCACCCAATAAAGCGCAAGCGTGTTTTATCACGTTTAAAGCAATTTAAACCTGGGGTGGTATTTTTGCAAGAGACGCACCTGCAGGACTCAGACCATTCACGTCTGGCAAAGTGTTGGTCAGGACAGGTTTTTCACTCAAACTTTAGGGGTAAGGCCAGGGGCGCTGCTATACTTATTGACCGAAATATTCCATTTGTTCCATCGGATATTACTCTTGATAAAAACGGTCGATTTGTAATTATCTCCGGAAGACTCGGTAATAAATTAGTTACCTTGGCTAATCTTTATGCACCCAACTTCGACGATGTACAATTCTTTCGCAATATATTCTCGCATCTCCAGGATCTGAATACTCACTCTTTAATTTTGGGAGGTGACTTTAACTTGTGCATGGATGTTATGCTCGACCGCTCATCCTCTAAACCAACTACTCTTAGTAAATCTGCAACATATATTAAGTCCTTTCTCAGTGATTATAATCTCACAGATCCTTGGCGGTTTATTTACCCCTCCGGCAGAGAGTATTCCTTTTTCTCTCATGCACATCATAGTTACACCAGAATAGATAATTTTTTTGTGGATAGCTTACTAATGAACAATATCACATCATGTAATTATGAGAGTATTGCTATTTCCGACCACGGCCCTCTACTGCTTAAAATGTCTTTGCAGGGCTGCGACTCTGTGAGAAAACATTGGAGACTGGACCCGTTACTGCTCACTGATGAACAATTTGTTAGTAACATCTCTTCTAAAATAAAAACTTTTTTAACTGAAAATAGAACACCAGGCATGCCCAACAAAACGGTATGGGAGGCTATGAAGGCCTTTCTCAGAGGAGAAATTATCTCCTGGGCAGCTTTTAAGAGACGGTCTACACTGCAGGAACAAAAAGACATAACAGATCAAATCCTTAATATTGACAGGCAATATGCTCAATTACCAACACCCGCCTTGTATAAAGAGCGCCTGAATTTACAAACTAAGCTTAAGTTACTTTCCACTCGTCAAGTTGAGGGCTGTCTAATGAGGAATAAGAGCGAGTTCTATGAGCACGGGGAAAAATCTGGTAAATTATTGGCCAATCAATTGCGGGGAATTAAGGCTAAGCAAATTATAACTGCAGTTAGGACAAATAATGGTGAGTCGTCATCTGATCAAAAGGTGATTAACGATACCTTTCGAACTTTCTACTCAAACTTGTACACATCCGACTCCATGGCAGATCTAAAAGACTTGCAGGAGTTCTTTGACTCTATTGAAATGCCATCAATCTCCCTAGAATGCAACAAAATCCTAGAAGCTCCCATTACAACAGAAGAAATCCAGTCAGCAATATCTTCTATGCAGACCGGGAAATCTCCAGGCCCAGACGGGTTTCCTTCAGAATTTTTCAAAAAATTCTCTGAGGACCTTAGCCCCTTTCTCTGCCAAGTATTTGCTGATTCGCTTGACTCTGGCTCACTACCCCCAACATGCTACCAAGCTTCTATCTCATTGTTGCTTAAAAAGGATAAAGACCCTGCAGATCACCTTAGATATCCTTATTGAACACCAATGTAAAAATTCTTTCCAAACTACTGGCATGTAGACTGGAAAAAATCCTGCCCTCAATAATCTCAACAGACCAAACTGGCTTTATTAAGAGCCGCCACTCTTTTTTCAATTTACGGAGGCTTTTCAACATTATATACACCTCCGACCACAATATCCCCGAGTGTCTCATTTCAATGGACGCTGAAAAAGCATTCGATAGGGTAGAGTGGAATTATTTGTTTTTTACCATGGAAAGATTTGGTTTTGGTTCTTCGTTTTGCTCCTGGATTAAGCTTCTCTATGCTAGCCCTGTAGCGTCAGTATTAACAAATGGTCGTTATTCAGACTATTTTAAGCTTAATCGAGGAACGCGACAGGGCTGCCCTTTAAGCCCTTTATTATTCGCCATGGCAATTGAACCGCTAGCAGCCGCAGTCAGAAGCAAGAGGGACATAGAAGGCATTTGGAGGAGTGATACCCAGCATAAAGTTTCACTTTATGCTGATGACCTTCTCCTTTTCTTCTCAAACCCACTCACTTCCATACCTCCAATGCTTCAAATGCTGGATGGGTTTAGTAGAATTTTGGGGTATAAAATTAATCTGAATAAGAGTGAATTGTTCGTGATTAACAAGAAGGCTCAAAAGCAAGACCTTGCAAAATTCCCATTTAGAGTAGTCACAGATAGCTTTAATTACCTTGGGGTCTGTGTCACTAAGCAATTCAGTCACCTGTTCAAAAGTAACTTTTTTCCCCTATTAGATCAATGTAAACAAATATTTTCAAAATGGTCCCGATTATTTCTCTCTCTAATTGGTAGAATTAACTCTGTTAAAATGATGATACTTCCAAGGTTTCTTTATCTATTTCAATGTCTTCCGATCTTGATTCCCAAATCCTTCTTTAAGTCTCTGGATTCCTTAATTACCTCTTTTATTTGGAATGGCAAACACCCAAGGCTGAGGAAAGCGTTCCCTCAAAGACCCAAGCTGGTTGGAGGTATGGCTCTTCCCAACTTTCAATACTACTACTGGGCTGCAAATTTCAAAAGTATGCTATATTGGAAACATTTTTACTTGGAACCAACACCACCAGCTTGGGTCATCATGGAGTCTCGGTCGGATAGCAAGTTTTCTTTACCTGCGATGTTGGGCGCGCCACTCCCTTTAGTTCTGCCCCCACCTGATCATAATAGAGTAGTACACCAGTCTCTTAAAATTTGGTCTCAATTCAGGAAAATTTTTGGTCTCCAGCCTCTCTCTCTCCGGAGCCCAGTCGCTGCAAATCATTTATTTACCCCTTCAATGTCTGACGGCACATTTCTCTTTTGGCATAGAAAAGGCATTAAATGTTTTACTGACCTATACCTAGACGGTCAATTTGCAAGTTTCTCTCAGTTATCTACAAAATTTGGACTTCCAACAACTCATTTCTTCCGTTTCTTACAGGTCAGACACTATATACAAACTATGACAGCAGAATTCCCTCAAAAACCTTCGGACAATTATGTAGATGATATTTTATCTATCAATCCAACTTCTAGAGGTGTCATTTCAACTCTTTATAATCTAATAGCAAAATTACTAAGCTCACCCTTAACTGCCATTAAGTCAAAATGGGAACAAGATCTCAACTTTATCATATCCGACGATCTTTGGGAATCTATTCTTGGCCAGGGTCATACCACTTCAATGTGCGCCCGACACGCGCTCATCCAATTCAAAATCATTCACCGTATACACTTGTCGAAGGTAAAATTGGCACGTTTCTACCCAGATGTAGATCCAACTTGTGGGAGGTGTAGCAGTGCCCCTGGTACATTATTCCATATGTACTGGGCGTGTCCATCACTGGCCAACTTCTGGAGGGCCGTGTTTCATACAATCTCTGAGGTTTTGCAGCATGAGATCAAGCCAGACCCACTCTGTGCTATTTTTGGGGCTACTCCAGAGCTCAACCTTCCCAACTCCGAGCTCAAAGTGCTTAGATTTTAAGCTTTAGTAGCTAGAAGAGCTATACTACTTAAGTGGAGAGACGTTCTTTCCCCTACACATTCACAATGGATAAAAGACATGATGTCATGTATGAACTTGGAAAAAATTAGATACACGGTCCGTGGGTCTGAGAATAAATTTTTCAAACTCTGGCAACCTTTTCTTAATTTTTTTGAAAGACCCACTACAACCGTATCTTGATTAGCCTATAGAGGACCCCCCCCATCCTTATTTACTTATTTTTTTTATTTATTATTATTAGTATTCTTATTTTTAATTATCTTTTCATTTTGAATTCTGTCTTCTTTCAAATAGCATGTTTGTATTATTACCATTTCTATTTCTTTTATTAATAATAATATTACTTATTTTTTATTTTATTTATTATTATTATTATTATTATTATTATTATTATTATTATTATTATTTTTGTATTCATTTATTTTTATCATTATTATTATTATTTATTTTTATTATTATTATTATTACTATTATTTTTTTATTTTTATTATTTGATTATTATTTGACTTTTTATGTGAAATATGTGTATGAATGTGTGTGTGTATGTGTATATATGTATGTATCTGTATATATGAGTATATATGTATGTATTTCATCGTTTCGGATTCATTACATTCGGAAATACGCGGGTATGCGTGGGTATTATAGACGTGTGTCTGGGTGCGTGTGTGTATGTAACCATATTTCTTTCCTATTAATGTGTTTGTTTCATTGTATACATTTTTATGTTTGGTTTTACTTTGTTTGCAGCTGGCTGCCCGTTAATGTCTGCCTACGGTCCATGGGGGGAACCTTAAAATTTTTGAAAAACAAGAAAATTCTATGTTCTGCATATTATTGTTTTTTGGATTAATGCTAATAAAAAAACCTTTGAAATAAAAAAAAAAAATAAATAAATAAATAATACAGGGTAATACTGCACAATAAGCAGAGGAAGGAGACCTTCCATGAGCCCCTACCAGGGTTCAGCAATCTCAGTTGCACGGCATCTGCTTGTACGGCCATGCAAAGTCCCATGAAAAATGTATTCACAACACCCAGCTAAGGTGGTGAAATATACCAGCAACCTCCACACACCACAAACTAGCAGAGACAGTAATATCAAAGCATTGTCAACTACAAATCTTGTGTTGGGAAGGAGAATACCACAGTGAACAGAGAAACCCACAGAATGCTGCCATATACAAAAGCAGCCAGATTGGAGGAGTGCCCTGCCAGAGAAAAGCCTTTGTAATAGTGTGCAATAGCGCCTAGAACTAAATTCAGTCCAACACTGGGGGATTGTGTATGCTCATTTCTCACCATACAGTGACACATGCCATTGCAAGTGGCAGTACAGTTATGGAGCTTTCGCGAAAGTTCACTGTGGTAGACCCGGCTGCTGCTTGCCCAGATCTACAAGCCTGCTCATCCTCGACTCATCATACCAGCAACGCCCACATCTAATCAACCAATAACCACCAGGACAGCAAGTTAAAAGCCGGAGACGCCCACTTCCCGGCCTTCTGAAGTCTGCAAGGTGTATGTCGCTAACGCACCTGTTCGCAATGCATGCGTTGTTCTGGAGGGGTCGCTTCTGCTCACGTGTTGCTCGTGCGCGTGACCCGGCTGTTCTCAGTCTGGCTGCTTGTGGTCTGCTCCTCCTCTGCGTCCCTGCACCTGCTGGGGGTCGCGCCCTGACTGCAGGCGGTTGGTTTTGCCCTGCGCACTGGACTGCAGGCGTCAGTTTTCGCCCTGTGCTTGGTCTGTAGGCTCCGTTTCACATGTGTTCGAGCTAACTGAGGGACAATGCATATTAAATGGCATTAATCTTTTTGTCTGAGGGATGTAAGAGGAGCAATGTGCATTAATTCAGATTCATGTTTTGCCACTTGCAGTAAAACCTCGTTGGAAAAATTGCAAGACTACCCCAGCGTGCTCCAGACGGCACACACCAGAGCTCTTGCCACGGCGCCATCTACAGCATTACTCTTATTACTCGCAGGTCACTATTGTTAAATGAATGTATTTAAATTAGTTGTCTGAGGGATAAAGGAGGGGCCATGCATATTAAATTGCATGGGTCACTAGTATTAAATGATTAGGTAACTAAACTGCAGTTGTTGCATTTTGAAAGTGCAGCAGAAAGTAAAAGGGCCCAATGTGAATCTGCAATGAGTGTGAAGTGGAGTTGGAGCTATGAACGTGTGGAAAGGGGATCGTTCATGCGTATCTGCCATAACCAAAGCAGCAAGATGGCTCCAGGAGACATCTGTTATTCGCATGGAAATGTTTCGGATTCAGATTCATTTATTTCCTGAGGCTCTTAAACAACCATGGGCATGGTTCTCTGACCGCCGCTGCTGCCGGTCCCTGCTGCTCCTACTGATGTCTGCTCCTACTGATGCGTGTTCCTGCTGCTCCTACTGATGCCTGCTCCCCGTTCCTGCTGCTCCTACTGATGCCTGCTCCTACTGCTGCCTGTTCCTGCTGCTCCTACTGATGCCTGCTCCCCGTTCCTGCTGCTCCTACTGGTGCCGGCTCCTACTGCTGCCTGTTCCTGCTACTGCCTGTTCCTGCTGCCGCTCCTGCTGCTGCGTGTTCCTGCTGCTCCTACTGATGCCTGCTCCCCGTTCCTGCTGCTGCTACTGATGCCTGTTCCCGCTGCTGCTGCTGCCTGTTCCTGCTGCTCCTACTGATGCCTGCTCCCCGTTCCTGCTGCTCCTACTGATGCCTGCTCCTACTGCTGCCTGTTCCTGCTACTGCCTGTTCCTGCTGCCGCTCCTGCTGCTGCGTGTTCCTGCTGCTCCTACTGATAACTGCTCCCAGACACGTATGTAACCTGGCTCACGGAGACAAGCGGCGCACGCTGGCGTGAGATGGTCTGTTTGTTCGTATGAATCGCATTGTGGTGCTACTGCTGCTGCTGCTACTGCTGCTGCTGCTTCATACTGCTACTGCTGCTTCATACTGCTGCTGCTGCTGCTGCTTCATACTGCTACTGCTGCTTCATACTGCTACTGCTACTGCTGCTGCTGCCGCTTCATTTACTTTGACATCTCTCTTCGCTTTACATCTCTTTTACTGAAACACTAAACAGCTACAACAATATTCTACTGCTGTGGCTTTGATACAGGATTATTACTGTTATTATCTAAGGATACTGCTGCTGCTACTGCTGCTGCCGTGGCTTGATACAGGATTATTGCTGTTATTATCTAAGGTTACTGCTGCTGCCGCTGCTGCTACTACTAGTGCTGCAACCCACTCTCTCAGAAGCTTATCCTGCTTCTAATGGATGCAGCCCGGCTGAGTATGCCGCGCTGCGCTGGACTCGCACCTATGCTCCCAGGGTCGCTTCGGCGGTCATGCTTCATCTCTCTACTTAATCTTCTGATTCTATCAGATGCAGCTGGCCGAGTAGCTGCGCTGAGCTGTCAATCGGACTCCGAATCAAAGGCATCCATACCTGTATTCTTCACTCTTCTGATCGCAGAACCCAGAACTCTCCAACCCAAGATTCTAAGCGTAAGGGCGCCTGCAACATCAATGGCCCTCTCCGATATGTCTCTCTGCCCCTACAGGTCTCCGCTTCTACACGGACGCTGCCCCTTCCGTGGATTTTGGGGGGTTCTTCCAGGACCAGTGGTTCGCCGGGCCGTGGCCGCTACTTTTCCACCGGAGCATCTCCTCTGCCCTACACGAGATATTCCCAGCGGTTGTGGCCTGCGCGCTGTGGAATCACACGTGGCAGAGAAAGAGGATCTCTGTCATGTGTGATAATCTCGACGCAGTGGAAGCATTAAACAAAGGTCGCTCTTCTTCACCCAACATAATGTCCCCTGACCATTTCAACCTTCATCTCAAACATTCAAAGATCAAAGGCGCCTGCAACATAATAATAGCTCGCTCCGACACATCTTTCTGCCCCTACAGGTCCATGATGCGTTACACTCGCCTCCGCTGCAAAAAGGAGATTTTAACGGACCTCTATTTCTCACTCCAGACAACCTTCCCATGACAGCAACCTGGTTCAGAGCTCAGCTAAGATCCCTACTGCTCCTCTGCAATTTGTCTCCCCAGCTCTATACAGCCCACTCCTTCAGGATAGGCGCGGCCTCGCTGAGGCTCCCCCACTCTTCTCTGCAACAGCTGGGGGCGCTGGTCCTCTTCGGCTTTTCCACCTACATCAGGCCAGATGCGTCTGCTATCCTGGCAGCACAACGTCTACTGGCTTCCTTGTAAGCTCCCAGCAAAGCAAAGTAAGTAAAGCAATAAGATTCTGGTGGCGGCACGCACTTTTCTCAAACGCTCAAGATAACCCTGCTACAGCGTCTGGCTGACCGTGATGCGAGCGCTCACGTTCTCAGCGCTCAAAGATAACCCAGCTACAGCGTCTGGCTGAACATGATGCGAGCGCTCATGTTCTCAGCGCTCAAGATAACCCTGCTACAGCGTCTGGCTGAACGTGATGCGAGCGCTCACGTTCTCAGCGCTCAACGATAACCCTGCTACCGCGTCTGGCTGAACACAATGCGAGCGCTCACGTTCTCAGCGCTCAAAGATAACCCTGCTACAGCGTCTGGCTGAACGTGATGCGAGCGCTCACGTTCTCAGCGCTCAAAGATAACCCTGCTACAGCGTCTGGCTGAACGTGATGCGAGCGCTCACGTTCTCAGCGCTCAAAGATAACCCTGCTACAGCGTCTGGCTGAACGTGATGCGAGCGCTCACGTTCTCAGCGCTCAAAGATAACCCTGCTACAGCGTCTGGCTGAACGTGATGCGAGCGCTCACGTTCTCAGCGCTCAAAGATAACCCTGCTACAGCGTCTGGCTGAACGTGATGCGAGCGCTCACGTTCTCAGCGCTCAAAGATAACCCTGCTACAGCGTCTGGCTGAACGTGATGCGAGCGCTCACGTTCTCAGCGCTCAAAGATACCCAGCGGACGCAGCCTGGCTGAGCGACCGTGCGAGAAGCCTCGCACGCATGCTCTCAGGCCTGCGCAGTGCGTCCTGCTATCCCATCGCAGGCCCGCTTTTTGGGGGATTATGCGCGCGAGCAAGCGCCGCGCTCAACAGCATCTCTCCCGGGCCTAGGGCGCCAAACACGAGATATTCCCAGCGGTCGTGGTCTGCACGCTGTGGAATCACACGTGGCAGAGAAAGATGATCTCTGTCATGTGTGATAATCTCGACGCAGTGGAAGCATTAAACAAAGGTCGCTCTTCTTCACCCAACATAATGTCCCCTGACCATTTCAACCTTCATCTCAAACATTCAAAGATCAAAGGCGCCTGCAACATAATAATAGCTCGCTCCGACACATCTCTCTGCCCCTACAGGTCCATGATGCGTTACACTCGCCTCCGCTGCAAAAAGGAGATTTTAACGGACCTCTATTTCTCACTCCAGACAACCTTCCCATGACAGCAACCTTGTTCAGAGCTCAGCTAAGATCCCTACTGCTCCTCTGCAATTTGTCTCCCCAGCTCTATACAGCCCACTCCTTCAGGATAGGCGCGGCCTCGCTGAGGCTCCCCCACTCTTCTCTGCAACAGCTGGGGGCGCTGGTCCTCTTCGGCTTCTCCACCTACATCAGGCCAGATGCGTCTGCTATCCTGGCAGCACAACGTCTACTGGCTTCCTCGTAAGCTCCCAGCAAAGCAAAGTAAGTAAAGCAATAAGATTCTGGTGGCGGCACGCACTTTTCTCAAACGCTCAAGATAACCCTGCTACAGCGTCTGGCTGAACGTGATGCGAGCGCTCACGTTCTCAGCGCTCAAAGATAACCCAGCTACAGCGTCTGGCTGAACATGATGTGAGCGCTCATGTTCTAAGCGCTCAAAGATAACCCTGCTACAGCGTCTGGCTGAACGTGATGCGAGCGCTCACGTTCTCAGCGCTCAAAGATAACCCTTCTACAGCGTCTGGCTGAACGTGATGCGAGCGCTCACGCTCAAAGATAGCGGACGCAGCCTGGCTGAGCGACCGTGCGGGAAGCCTCGCACGCATGCTCTCAGGCCTGCGCAGTGCGTCCTGCTATCCCATCGCAGGCCCGCTTTTTGGGGGATTATGTGCACGAGCAAGCGCCGCGCTCAACAGCATCTCTCCCGGGCCTAGGGCGCCAAACATGCTTAATCTTAAACTTCTAACTGCATTTTCCCTCGTGGGTCTCTCCAAGGTGAAATGGAGCTTTCGCGAAAGTTCACTGTGGTAGAACCGGCTGCTGCTTGCCCAGATCTACAAGCCTGCTCATCCTCGACTCATCATACCAGCAATGCCCACATCTAATCAACCAATAACCACCAGGACAGCAAGTTAAAAGCCGGAGACGCCCACTTCCCGGCCTTCTGAAGTCTGCAAGCCTCCGCCGCCCCACCTCCTCCTTTTCTCATCGAAGCGTGCTTGCCTTCTGCCTCTGCCGCCACCAGTGCCTAGGCCCCGGGGGGGATTATGCGCGCGAGCAAGCGCCGCGCTCAACAGCATCTCTCCCGGGCCTAGGGCGCCAAACATGCTTAATCTTAAACTTCTAACTGCATTTTCCCTCGTGGGTCTCTCCAAGGTGAAGTAGAGATGTGGGAGCAGACGCGAACAGCAGCCTGCACTACACAGTACACAGCTAGTAGCTGGCCATAATCGATAGCAGAGGTGTAGGAGTGGGCGGCAGTGGGCGGCACGGTGGCTGAGTGGATAGCACTCTCGCCTCTCAGCAAGAAGGTCCTGGGTTCGAATCCCGGCCGGACCAGGGCCTTTCTGAGTGGAGTTTGCATGTTCTCCCCGTGTCTGCGTAGGTTTCCTCTGGGTACTCCGGTTTCCCCTACCACTAAAAATATGTACAATAGGTCTGGCATGCGCCTCCTGTTCGGCGACCCCGCTCCCATCTCTGTGTGTGGAGTGAGAGGACAAGTGCCCAAAAAATAAAAAATAAAACATAAAAATAACAATTGTAAACCGCTTTGTGTCTGTGAAAGGCGGTATATAAATAAAGATTACTTACTTACTTACTTAGGAGTGCAAACAGCAGTACTCACTAAACACAATCACACACAGTAAAGCCTGGTTCAAACGAGACGATTTTAAAATTGTCGGCCGGAGATAAATAATCAAGGGTCGTACAGTGTGCGGTGCGCAGCCACACGGCAAAATCACGCAAACCGTACACATCACACACGAACCGATTCCGACCCGGGGGTGTCCGGGTGTCCGACGCTGGTTCGCGCCATCGCGGTTGGTTATTTTGGCAGTGGTTCTGCTTCTGGTGCGGTCCTCTGGCGGTCCTCCTTTCGCCGTTAATACAGTGTGACCGTGGTTTCTGGGGTGCATGGTGCACTGCTTCGTCGGTAGGCTGTTTCAGCGGTGCGTTTGACAACGGCGGTGTTTATGGCAGACTTCGATGGTAGCACACTTTGACGGTGGCCCACTTGTCGGTGGCCCGCTCTCCTAATTGACCCACGCCTGTGGCCGCAGCCCCGACGCCACGCCTCACCCTCCAACGCCACGCCTCACCCTCCAACACCACGCCGGTGGCCGCTGTTCGATGCCACGTGGTGGCCGCCGTTTGACACCACGCCGGTGGCCGCACGCTTCGATGCTACGTCGGTGGCCGCTGTTTGACGCCACGTTGGTGGCACACCATAGATCAAATATCTTCAGGTAATCATTCATTCCGGCACCTTCCTTTTGGGGGATTTCATCTCATAATCTCTTTCCCCTTCTGCAATTGTGTAGTGCTCTGCCGGGGTCTAAGCGCTAAATCCCAACCACATTCTGTTCAGCACAATAAATGTAATCTTGAAAATAATGTCTTTAGTGTCATTTGTGTAATTATGCAGTGTCAGATTACCTGCCAACCAACATACAATTCTAATACTATGTTTGCCCGTTTGAGTCTCTCCAGATTGAAATTGCTTTCGTTGAAAATTTGACATTTACTTTAAATAATGCACTTTTGAAGAAAAAAATCATACAGGTCCAGAGGAAAGGCTTTCGGGGTCCAGATTTGGACCGCGGTCTGCCAGTTGGGGACTCCTGGTATAAGGCCACACCTCCACCGGCTGCGTAAATGTACTACGTATCAGTCCAAACGTATCCGTTTCGTCTCCGTCTCTGTTTTCTCCATAAGGGGGAATGGAAGTGGCTCCACTGCCCGCAACATGCGTCCGTATGACGTGTGTAGGGAGCAGTGAGTCCACGCAGGGTGCAACGGACACGGACGGACGAAATAGAAACAATCCTATTTTTTACGTACGTCGACGTGCTTATGGTCAGTTTCCATTGGAAATCCAAAGGAAAAATATATTTACTACATTATTATACATGTATTGACCACAGGACGAGGAGCCTCCCCCATTCAATTGTTCACATTCCAATGTGACGTCTGTTACGCCTTTCCTGTTTTAAGCCCCCCGATCGTGGTCGAGGAGCGCAGGGGAGATCCGTTGCTCCAGGGCCGAAGGGATGCTCCCTTCTCAGTTTGACCCTCACTGTCAAAGTGTGGTGTAGTTTCAAGGACTCTCCGGACTGTTGCTCAAGAGTGGGGCTTTATTGTTTATCCCAATCCAACATACCGTGATGCACTCGTTCCCTGTCTTGCTCCGGTCGCACTCGCTCTCACGCCAAACTTTACATACACTCCGCTCTCCCAGTCTCTGTCTACCTCGAGGCGCGCTCCCGTCACCGCCGTGCGCCTCCACACACACACACACACATTCCCACAGAGCTACTGCACTTACAGTATGAGATAGACCGATCTCACAACACGTCCAATCACACAGCTCATGCCAATTACACACCGCGTCTTTTATTTGAATGGTCTAACATTGCCCTAAACACGCAATGTTATCAGCTTTGCTGGCACAGCCAGAGCTGCGCACTGCTGCTGCCGGTATGGCCACTATTCCGTTTTACGCACGTCTGACGGGCTGCAGCCTACGTGCGTAAACTGAGACGCGGCCGGTGGAGTCCAGCACTAAGGTATGCCACATGAAATTTTTACGCCAGGTGGGACATTTAACAAGAGTTCTTAAAGTGGTTGCCGCCGGTCCAGTATTTCATTGTTCTATAAGAGGTATTTTTCCTCTTTTATGTACAATATGATCTGTTTCTGTAAAATCTGTCTAATAAATCGCATTGTAATTACGCTCTGTCTAATGGTATTATAAGCAGGTAAAGTAAAAAAAGAGGGTTAGTCCAGTTTTGTCATTGTCAGTCCTATGTTTGAAAAAATTATACTGCTTATGATATTAATAATTCCAAATCAATATCACATTGATGTTAATAATGACATGTTTCTAACGTACTGTGGGTGGATGTGGATCTGCTCCACTGGGACTATGTCAGTCGTGGTCTGAGCGCGGTTCTTCTTCCATAGAGAGAACTTAGCTGAGTGGATAGCACTCTCGCTTCTCAGCAAGAAGGTCCTGGGTTCGAATCCTGGTCGGACCAGGGCCTTTCTGAGTGGAGTTTGCATGTTCTCCTCGTGTCTGCGTAGGTTTCCTCCGGGTACTCCGGTTTCCCCTACCACTAAAAATATGTCCAATAGTTCTGGCATGTGCTTCCTGTACTGGTGACCCCGCTCCCATCTCTGTGTGGAGTGAAAGACAATTGCCCAAAATTAACAATTGTAAACCGCTTTGAGACTCAGATCTGCAGTGAAAAGGCGGTATATAAATAAAGATTACTATTACACCATGAATGCAGAAGGTTGAGGTCTGCCACAAAAAAAAAAAACATCATTGCCTTAAGTGCATAAATCATTACTTTGATCCATTTGAAAATACATGCGTTCAATTATTTCTGTTCATTTTAGCGCTTATCGCTTGTAAAACACACCAAAAAGCTCTTGATGACTTGCAAATGTGAGAGAACAATCACAAAACAAGTGGGTATTCAAGGGTGGGTATGGGGCAACAGTAGCTCAGTTGGTAGAGCATTGGCCTTTGAGCCTGAAGGCCTTTGTGTCCTTGGGCACAATGATAGCAGACAGCAATCACTTAATATGTCTTAAGACATATGTATTCAGACTGGCTTTTAATACTCAGTAGCACGGCGACACTGTAGTTTCTCATGGTTTTATCTGACTGTTTTATTGTTTGGTTGTATAAATGTTTTTAACAGATTTTATGTGATTTTATCGTAAAGCACTTTGGTCGCCTTGTGTCTTGTAAAGGGCTCTATAAATAAAATTGTATTGATTGATTGATTGGGCAAGACACTTAACCCCACTATACCTGAAGCCCCCACTGAAAGACAGAGCAACCTCCTTGTGGACTCACCACCTGCAGGATCAGTGAGGAGCTGGTGCTCAGTGAACTGGGTGCAGCTGATTGCCACCCTCCCAACCCAGAAATAGGGAAGAATATGTATGGAAGAATGGAGGGTATTCCAAATAGATTATGAATAGATATATATAATATTATTCATTTACTGACATTTCAGCCATTATAGCCTTCATCATTCCTTTGTCTATTTTGGAGTGCAATAAACAAAATGGCCACCAGCCCAGGAGCTCATATAGTGGTAGGGGAAAGGCCCTGTGATGAAGGTGGAATCGAACACAGGACATCTCTGCTGTGAGTTAGTGCTAACCACTGACCACTGCTGTTGAGCACCTGGACATTGCACATTTACTTTTAAAGTGTGTTATACAGCAGGATGATTAAATGAGTTGGTAAACATGCTAAATATGTATTGTGTCAAAACATGCAGAAACACTTTATATTTCTCCTCTGTGTCTGTTTTTATATATATGCATTTTTTATATATTATATATATATATATATATATATATATATATATATATATATATATATATATATATATATATATATATATATATATATATATATACATATATACAGTACAGACCAAAGGTTTGGACACACTTTCTCATTCAATGTGTGTCCTTTCTTTTCCTGACTATTGACTGTGTTGACCAATATGGAGAGTGGTGGGGTGCTGGGCCAGATGACCCGGCCTTCACAGTCTGGACCTGAACCCAATCCAGAGTGAAGGCGAAAGGGCCAACAAATGCTAAGCATCTGTGGGAACTCAGACCATTTCAGGTCCTCTTGAAGCTCATCAAGAGAATGCTAAGAGTGTGCGAAGCTGTAATCAGAGCAAAAGGTCCTACTTTGAAGAACCTATAAGACATATTTTCAGTTGTTTCATACTTTTTTTTATGTACATAATTCCACATGAGTTAATTCATAGTTTTGAGGCCTTAGTGTGAATGTACAATTTTCATAATCATGAAAATAAAAAAAATCTTAGAATGAGAAGGTGTGTCCAAACTTTTGGTCTGTACTGTATATGTGTGTATATATAAGGGCAGTAATAAAGGAAATGGGGCTGAGCCGCCTGATCAGCCCTGCCAGAGCGGCCAAGAAGTGGGAGAACCTGAAAAAGACCTACAAGGTTTGTTTCTTTGAAGCTAATTTGTGAAGCATTTATTATACAAAACTCACTGTTTTAAGGAGCTCAGACAGCCACGGACAGGGACAGGGACAGAAGGAGGGGAGCCCATCGCCATATCTTGGAAGTGGTACTCCCTCATGGATGAGGCAATAGGCAGCAGGCCATCCGTGCAGCCTCCCTGCCTGATTGCCTCATCCATGGGGAGGGCGTTTCCACATCTGTGGAACAACCCCCTGCCCCCGTACAGCCAGAGGAGGTAGAGGAAGAGGAAAGCAGTGTGGCAGCCAAGAGGCCGAGGAGGGAGAGTTGAATTAGTTTTTTGGAGAAGGTGGAGAAGAAGGAAGAGGAAAGGGAGAAGCGAGAAGAGGAGAGGGGAAGAAGAGAGGAAGAGAGAAAGGAGAGACTGTTGAGTTTGTTGGAGAGAATTGTTGAGAAGTTGTAAATAGTAGATAAAAATGTATTTTGATAAGTGTAGTTTGAACTATATACATATCGACATACAATGATGAACACTATTTACACAAAAAAAATGTAATCAACTAGACATTTGTAAAGAAAACTATACATACATTCAACAATTTCTTTTCAGATATTTACATATTCAATTGTTTTTGTTTTTATTTAAATAGGCCAAAACACAGATTATTCAAACATTTAATTAATAGTCGTGGTCCCGGAGAGCTGGTAGCCTGGCCCTTGGGGTGGAAAGTGCTGCTGCCATCCGTCCACGCAGCTCCTGTCCACACTGCTGATCAGGCTGGTGCTGCTGATGCTGGTCCTGCTCATCATCAGGCCCTGGCTCCTCTTCCACTGGCTTCTAGAGATCACCATCGCTGATGCAGATGTTGTGCAGGATGGCGCAACAGGCAGTCACCTGGACTGCAAAGGTGGGTTGGACTTCCAGTGCCTTGAAAAAAATTGATCGCCATCTTGCCTTCATCATGTCAAACGCTCTTTCTGTTACAGATCGTGCCCGTGCATGGTGCCGGTTGAAGCGGGCTTCCACTGGGCTCCAAACAGGCTCTCTGTATGGAGGGAGGAGTGTGATGGGCTGACGGAGGCAAGGGTAACCCCCATCACCAAGGAGGACGTGTCCATTTGGGGAATAGAGGCGGTGGACATACAGGGGACTATTTTTAAGCACCCGAGAATCGTGCACAGATCCGGGGTAGCCAACAAACAAATCAATAAATAAGCCATGGTGATTACACACAGCCTGCATTTGAATAGAATAAAACAATTTCCTGTTAAAATAACACTGTGCATTTTCTTGAAGGGGCCTTATTCTGATGTGGCAGCCGTTGATGCTCCCCACAACATTATTTAAAGCAGCTGATCCAGTCAACAGCTGAAACCCAGCTACAACTTGGGGCAGTTCCTCCAGGAAAGGGAAATTAATTATTTGGTTCCGCATTTGAAGGATCTGGTTGGCCACCCTGTGGATCACATCGTGGACCGTAGACTGAGGCATGTCAAATGCCCTGGCGACAACACGGTACGCGGTGCCACTGGCCAACCAAAAGAGGAAGACCAGAACCTCCATGTCCTGGCTCCAACCCTGGTGATGGGCGGTTCGAGTGAGCCGAAAATCGGGGCGAAGGTCAGACTGGCCATTTAAGTACATGCTGAGCAGGGGTACATGGTGGTTCAGTCGGCAGTACAGAGTTGCTTCACCCTAAAACATACAAACAAAATTGCTCTTAAACTTAATATGATACTTCTTCTAGAAACGTTTTTCATCCTGTATCTGCACTTTTAGTTAAGAGTGCAGATACAGGAATAAATAAAAAAACTTCATTTTGAGATTAATGTAAATAAAAATGAAGAGTATATAGCAGAAGTCATGTTCTTTTGAGCCCAGGCATTGATTTTGCCAAATGCATTCTGTGTTGCAGGGAGCTGGAGCTGCCATCTGTGTCAGAGACAGCTGAAGGAGAAAGCCTCAGCCTACATCGCTCACACCTATCTGCCCCTCCGCTGCTGCTGCTGCAATACAAAAAAATGTATGGCCATGGCCAAGCAGATTCATACAAAACCATCGACATGTCCCAGTTGTTCTAAATGCTATTACTGTTTAATGATTAAATACTCTTTATTTCATTTAGAAAAAAATTGACTTATTCCATTTCCCTTGCTATGTTTTTCTGTTCTTTCAACCAATAAAGTGTTTAAATGTTCTTGAATTTTAAGTGAGTGTGTATATACAATGTGTTTTCTTGTTTAAATATGTTTAAATGTATATGTCTAATGTGTTTCCTATTGATTGAGAATAGTTTTTTTTATTAGAAAGTACACCTAAAGTGGCGGCACGGTGGCTGAGTGGATAGCACGCTCGCCTCTCAGCAAGAAGGTCCTGGGTTCAAATCCCGGTCGGACCAGGGCCTTTCTGAGTGGAGTTTGCATGTTCTCCCCGTGTCTGCGTAGGTTTCCTCCGGGTACTCCGGTTTCCCCTACCACTAAAAATATGCACAATAGGTCTGGCATGCGCCTCCTGTACTGGCGACCCCACTCCCATCTCTGTCTGGAGTGAGAGGACAAGTGCCCAAAAAATAATAACAATTGTAAACCGCTTTGTGACCCTTGTCTGTGAAAGGCGGTATATAAATAAACATTACTTACTTACTTACTTACTAAAGTACTTTAATTTACCCAGTAGATGGTGCTAATGCTATAGATAAAGGTACAATACTTACTTGAGTTGAGCCTTGCTAATGAAAGAAGAGCCATCTCCTCCTCCTCCTCCTCATCGCCTGTCTTCGTCGTCTTTCTGTTCGGCAGGTTTTAATTCTCATTATGAGAAGTTGAATAATTGTAAGGATAAACTTAAAAATTCAGTGGGGTGCCATCTCACCGGTGTTAGAAGAGCCGGTCAGGTGGCGGGAATATGAGGGACGTTAACCAAATCAGTCAACAAAAATTCATACAGTATATAAATATATTGTAAAAACATTTTATACATGTATATTAGACAAAGATTGATATTTTAATATACTTATATTTATATATAAATATATTTAAAAGTATATTGATCCAATGACGGGGTGTGATGCGGGCCACGGCTAAAAATAGTGTGCATGTGTCCGAATCGCCAACAGAATGAGTGCACTGACTCACTCACTCAGTCACTATATAGTCCCAAACTATATAGTGAGTGAGTGGATAGGGTATAGTGTGGATATTCGGATACAGCCCAGGATATCTGCTCTTCTCCCTGTACACCAACCACGGCACGTCCAGCCACAACTCCGTTAAGCTCATCAAATTCGCAGACGACACCACCCTCATTGGACTCATCTCCATCAACGATGAGGAGGGAGTTGAACCGGCTGGTGTCCTGGTGCAGTGGTAACAACCTGGAGCTGAACGCCCAGAAGACAGTAGAGATTCTTGTGGACTTCAGGAAGAGCACAGTCCTCCCGCCGCCACCCTCTCCCACCCTGATGGACTCCCCCATCACCTCTGTAGAGTCCTTTCGTTTCCTGTGCACCACCATCACTCAGGAACTCAAGTGGGAGCCAACCCTCAGCTTCCTCCTCAAGAAGGCCCAGCAGAGGATGTACTTTCTGTGGCAGCTCAGGAAAGCCAAGCTGCCTGCACAGATGTTGGTGCAGTTCTACACGGCCATCATCGAGTCCATCCTCACCTCCTCCATCAATACAGAGCATCATGCGCTGTGCAGAGAATCCGTTGCCGGGTCGCGGGGGCAGCAGTCTAAGCAGAGACGCCCAGACTTCCCTATCCACAAACACTTCCTCCAGCTCGTCCGGGGGGACCCCAAGGCGTTCCCAGGCCAGCTGAGAGACATAGTCCCTCCAGCGTGTCCTAGGTCTTCCCCGGGGCCTCCTCCCGGTGGGACGTGCCCGGAACACCTCCCCAGGGAGGCGTCCAGGAGGCATCCGGAACAGATGCCCGAGCCACCTCAACTGGTTCCTCTCGACGTGGAGAAGCAGCGGCTCTACTCCGAGCTCCTCCCGTGTGACTGAGCTCCTCACCCTATCTCTAAGGGAGCGTCCAGCCACTCTGCGGAGGAAGCTCATTTCGACCGCTTGTATCCGCGATTTCGTTCTTTCGGTCATTACCCAAAGCTCATGACCATAGGTGAGGGAGGGCACGAAGATTGACCGGTAAATTGAGAGCTTTGCCTTTCGGCTCAGCTCCCTCTTTACCACAATGGTCCGATACAGCAACCGCATCACTGCGCACGCTGCACCGATCCGCCTGTCAATCTCACGTTCTATTCTTCCCTCACTCGTGAACAAGACCCCGAGATACTTGAACTCCTCCACTTGAGGAAGGACCTCTCCACCCACCTGTAGCGGGCAAGGCACCTTTTTCTGGTCGAGCACCATGGCCTCGGATTTGGAGGTGCTGATTCTCATCCCAGCCGCTTCACACTCGGCTGCAAACCGCCCCAGTGCATGCTGCAGGTCCTGGTTCGTTGGAGCCAACAGGACAACATTGTCTGCAAACAGCAGAGATGAAATCCTGTGGTCTCCGAACCGGACCCCCTCCGACCCCTGGCTGCGCCTAGAAATTCTGTCCATAAACACAGTGAACAGAACCGGTGACAAAGGGCAGCCCTGTCGGAGGTCAACATTCACCGGGAACAGGTCTGACTTACTGCCGGCAATGCGAACACAGCTCTGGCTCCGATCATACATGGATCGGATGGCCCTCAGCAGAGCACCACCGACCCCGTACTCCGGAGAACCCCCCAAAGTACACCCCGGGGAACACAGTCAAACGCCTTCTCCAAATTCACAAAGCACATGTGGACAGGTTGGGCGAACTCTCATGAACCCTCGAGTATCCGATGGAGAGTATAGAGCTGGTCCAGTGTTCCGCGACCGGGACAAAAACCACACTGCTCCTCCTGAATCCGAGATTCGACCATCGGCCGTAGCCTCCTCTCCAGTACCTTGGAGTAGACCTTACCGGGGAGGCTGAGGAATGTGATCCCACGATAATTGGAACACACCCTCCGGTGCCCCTTCTTGTAGAGAGGGACCACCACCCCGGTCTGCCACTCCATTGGCACCGCCCCCGATCGCCACGCGATGTTGCAGAGACGTGTCAGCCAAGACAGTCCTACAACATCCAGAGACTTTAGATAATCAGGACTGATCTCATCCACACCCGGAGCCTTGCCACCATGGAGGCTGCCAACCACCTTGGTGACCTCAGCCAGGGAGATGGATGTATCTGCCCCAACATCCTCAGCCTCTGCCTCTGTAACAGAGGACGTGACGGGGGGATTGAGGAGAACCTGAAAGTATTCCTTCCACCGCCCGACAATATCCCCAGTCGAGGTCAGCAGCTCTCCACCCGCACCGTACATGGTGTTGGCAAAGAACTGCTTCCCCCTCCTGAGGCGCCGGATGGTTTGCCAGAATCTCTTCGAGGCCGACCGTCATGCTCCATGGACTCTCCGAACTCCTCCCAGTCCCGGGTTTTTGCCTCTGCAACAGCCCGGGGCGCGGCACGCCTGGCCTGCCGGTATTGGACAGCTGCCTCAGGAGTCCCCCGAACCATCATGGCTCGATAGGACTCCTTCTTCAGCCTGACAGCATCCCTTACTGCCGGAGTTGAAAGTCCGTCTGACAGGGGGCTCAGCGAGACGTTCCCAGCAGACCCTCACTATACGCTTGGGTCTGCCAGGTCTGACCGGCTTCTTCCCCTGCCAGCGGATCCAACTCACGACCAGGTGATGATCGGTTGACAGCTCCGCTCCTCTCTTTACCTGAGTGTCCGAGACACGCGGTCAAAGGTCAGATGATACGACAACAAAGTCGATCATCGACCTCCGGCCTAGGGTGTCCTGGTGCCACGTGCACTGGTGGACACCCTTGCGCTCGAACATGCTGTTCGTGATGGACAAACTGTGACTGGCACAGAAGTCCAACAACTGAACACCGCTCGGGTTCAGATCAGGGGGGCCGTTCTTCCCGATCACCCCTCTCCAAGTGTCACTGGTGTTTCCCACATGGGCGTTGAAGTCCCCCAGGAGAATAACGGAGTCCCCGGGCGGTGCACCGTCCAGTACCCCTTCCAAGGACTCCAAGAAGGCCGGGTACTCTGCACTGCTGTTAGGCCCGTAGGCCGTCACAACAAAGAGAGACTTGTCCCCCACCCGGAGGCGGAGAGACGCAACCCTCTCATTCACCGGGGAGAACTCCAACACGTGGCGGCTGAGATGGGGGGCAATGAGAATGGCCACCCCAGCTCGCCACCTCTCCCCGCGGGAAACACCAGAAAAGTGGAGCGTCCAACCCCTCTCAAGGAGTTGGGTTCCAGAGCCCAAGCTGTGTGTGGAGGTGAGGCCGACTATCTCTAGTCGGTATCGCTCAACCTCCCCCACAAGCTTGGGCTCCTTCCCCCCCAGTGAGGTGACGTTCCACGTCCCAAGAGCCAGATGTTGTGTGTGCGGACTGGGGCGCCGAGGTCTCCGCCTTCGACTGCCGCCCAGTCCTCTCAGCACCGCGCCACCACGGACCCCTCTGCAGGTGGTGGGCCCACAGGAGGGACTGCCCACTTGGTGCTGTAACCTAGGCTTGCCTAGCCGTGGCTGCTGTCTCACCTCCTTTCAGATACGCTCTCTTTATTCAAGGCTAGGTTTAAAACAGTTCTCTTTAGTTTAGCATATGGCTAGGAAGGTAAGACTCAGGGAAGGCTAAACTCCTCAGACTGTCAGTCAAGCTGCATAGGGAGTCAGTTTGCTGGGAGAAGTATGGTAACTTGAGCACTATCCTCTTCTCCTTCCTACTTTACCTCTTTAGCATTATTAGGTTTTTGACTGTAGTTTGTTCATTGCTATTCACCCGTTGTCCCATTGTCTGTTTCATGGTACGATGACGGGATCTCTACGCCTGGCCTCCTCCCTCTACACCTGCGGACTGCCCGGCCCGACCCGCCTGGGAGTGCTTCAGTCCTGCACCGGACCTGCCCATGTTCAGCGGCCACTGGTCCACGTTCTGTAGCTAGCTTAGGTCCTGGATCATTAGCCTGTCCGTCCGGAGGAGCGAATCCCTTTCTCAAATGGGTCTCCCTCCCTGTGGGTTTCCCTAGTTCTCCCCAAGGTTTCTCACTTTTTCCCACTGGGTTTTTTAAGAGTTTTTCCTTGTCGATGCAGGAGGGTCTTGTTGGACAGTTAGTGTCCAACAGAAAGGATTGGTGATGATCCAGGACACTTTAGCATTCTACAACATGTATGGACATTTTCTTCTGTGTGTGCTTTATATTTGTCATGTGTTTTAACTGTTGATATTCTGACCTGTGTTGGTGATTTCAATGGTTTTGTTAAGTTCTCTGAGATGACTGCTGTTGTGACCTAGGGCTATACAAGAATAAATTGTATTGTATTGTATTGTATTGTATTCGGCCCCCTTGTGCTAATACTTTGTAGCGGCACCTTTTCCTGCAATTACAGCTGCAAGACGCTTGGGGTATGTCTGTCAGTTTTGCACATCGAGAGACTGGAATTCTTGCCCATTCTTCCTTGCAAAACAGCTTGAGCTCAGTGAGGTTGGATTGAGAGCGTTTGTGAACAGCAGTCTTCAGCTCTTTCCACAGATTCTCGATTTGATTCAGGTCTGGACTTTGACTTGACCATTCTAACACCTGGATACATCTATTTGTGAACCATTCCATTGTAGATTTGGCTTCATGTTTTGGATCATTGTCCTGTTGGAAGATAAATCTCCATCCCAGTCTCAGGTCTTTTGCAGACTCCAACAGGTTTTCTTCCAGAATGGTCCAGTATCTGACTCCATCCATCTTCCCATCAACTTTAGCCATCTTCCCTGTCCCTGCTGAAGAAAAGCAGGCCCAAACCATGATGCTGCCACCACCATGTTTGACAGTGGGGATGGTGTGTTCAGGGTGATGAGCTGTGTTGCTTTTACGTCAAACATATCGTTTTGCATTGTGGCCAAAAAGTTCGATTTTGGTTTCATCCGACCAGAGCACCTTCTTCCACATGTTTGGTGTGTCTCCCAAGTGGCTTGTGGCAAACTTTAAACGTGACTTTTTATGGATATCTTTGAGAAATGGCTTTCTTCTTGCCACTCTTCCATAAAGGCCAGATTTGGCCACTGATTGTTGTCTTATGGACAGACTCTCCCACCTCAGCTGTAGTTATCTGCAGTTCATCCAGAGTGATCATGGGCCTCTTGGCTGCATCTCTGATCAGTCTTCTCCTTGTTCGAGATGAAAGTTTGGAAGGACGGCCGGGTCTTGGTAGATTTGCAGTGGTCTGATACTCCTTCCATTTCAATATAATTGCTTGCACAGTGCTCCTTGAGATGTTTAAAGCTTGGGAAATCTTTTTGTATCCAAATCCGGCTTTAAACTTCTCCACAACAGTATCTCGGACCTGCCTGGTGTGTTCCTTTGTCTTCATGGTTCTCTCTGCGCTTTAAACAGAACCCTGAGACTATCAAAGAGCAGGTGCATTTATACGGAGACTTGATTACACACAGGTGCATTCTATTTATCATCATCAGTCATTTACGACAACATTGGATCATTCAAAGATCCTCACTGAGCTTCTGGAGTGAGTTTGGAGCACTGAAAGTAAAGGGGCCAAATAATATTGCACGCCCCACTTTTCAGTTTTTTATTTGTTAAAAAAGTTTAAATTATCCAATAAATTTCGTTCCACTTCACGATTGTGTCCCACTTGTTGTTGATTCATGACAAAAAAATTATATTTTATATCTTTATGTTTGAAGCCTGAAATGTGGCGAAATGTTGAAAGGTTCAAGGGGGCCGGATACTTTCGCAAGGCACTGTATATAAATATATTAACATGTTTAGTATGCGAGTGTTTTGACTATCGTATAAGCGGATTAAACAACAAGGAGCGGTTGTATGATTTTAACACACTCTGTGCCTCATTCCGTTCGAGACTATGCATCATGCATTTAAACCATTCAACCACATATTAATTCCCACTTATAACACCAAGTAAATGGTCTTATTATAATTTTAAAGGCCAAAAATAATAAGTCATTTAAAAAAAAAAATCCTCAGTTATTTCACCTGACACAGTGAGCCGCCGTCAGGATCCAGCAGCTGCCGATGTATGCCCCTCCACAGTCGATCTTCCCCGTGTCCACCAGTGCCACCTGCCATTGGATCTGGTGCTGCCGGACACATTGAGGCTCGTGTCAGCCTGTGGGACTGTGCTATCTTGAATAGGAATGTTTGCCGTGATGTCAACATGCAATCATGTGATCCAGTGGTTGACATCACATGCCCAGACAAAGGGCAGCCTTGTTGGAGGCAAACACCAATTCTCACTCAGGTGATATGGATCAGGCAGAAAACAGAAACCCTGTTATATTTTAGCTTCACTGTTTATCTTTAATCAAAGAATTTGCATAAATTAAAGCTGCACTAAATGACTTATTATTTTGTATTCATGATGAAATTTCAATCCATATCTATGCAGTGCATTGAGATATACGTCCTTTTGAAGAAAAAGTAGCGCAGATTTGTGCTAGCGTGTCATTTAATTTTAGATCGAGTTTTTGTGAAACAAGGAAGAGAATGTGTTTCGGGTCCCGATTGTGACCAATCACAGCGGACCACTGGCCCCCACTTTCTTGAGAAAAGCCACAGGTCTCACGTTAGCACAGACAGCGGAGGTAAACAAGCGGCGGAGGCTAATCTGAAGCTTCCCGTGTCTTCGTTACCAGTTACTGCTTACACAGCGAAACAGCCATCCTAAAGAAAGTATCGTTCCTCCGCGCACGCCATCCAGGTTCAAATGTGTCCATATTGTGAGACGTGAGCTCCATATACAGTTAGCATGAGCAGAGGCTGAGGCGGAGGGGGGGTGCGAAAGCTCCGTGCGGGGAGGGCGAGCAGGGTGCGAGCTCAGCGTTATCATTCGAACATTTCTCAAAGTTAGTTAGTGCAGCTTTAATATAATTACATAAACTGCTTTAAAGTATGAGACATGTTGATGTTTTCTTTCTACCAACCAATTTTGCGGCCACGTCCAAAATGTGACCTCACACTTAGTGCCAGCAAACATCCTACATACTGCATGTGTTGGATGCTTACCGGTTTGGAAGGCACCCCTCCGACCACCCTCTTCCTGCGGCCTCCTCTACCTCTCTCCTGCGTCTCCTCCTCATCCATGAGGTCCACGTTGGGGATACCACACTGCACCAGAGACTCCAGGCTCTGTCTCCCCAAGCGAATCTCTGAAGACAAACACAATGGCATGGCAAGGAAAGCAAAGAAGACCCTGCAGAGCTGCCTTTTGGAGAAGAACTTTACACAAAAAAGCCACTAGCATAACTCTGCTAGCTCCGCTAGCCTAACTTCGCTAGTTTAAATCTGTGAGCCCAGGACTTCTGGTCTGAACACCCTTAGCCTCTGCTGCTGCTACAACTACTGCTACAGCTCGCTGCCATCTTTGTTATGAGTATGACGCATCGACATGCATTTATTGTATCGACGTATTTTTTGCGTCGACTTAATCGATTACGTCGATGCATTGTCCCAGCCCTAATCCCTACAACTATATATTTCCTGTACTTGAATATTAAGTATTTCATACTTGCTTCTTTATTATGCTAAGATTAAGCGATTGTATACTTCTTTATTATGCTATAGTTGGATATTTTAGACTTGCTTCTTTAATATGCTAAAGTTAGAGATTTTATTTTCTTTTAGAATAGAGTTTTTGTTCACTTATCTTTTGCTCAGTGCTCCTCATTCCTACTGTTCTGTAACTGGTGATGCAACACTGAAATGTCCTCCCTGTTTGATGAATAAATGTGCTAATAATTCCTTTAGGACTTCTTTTGAATTGGTCTTCATAATGATAGGTAAAGGAGGACATTCAACTTTATTTTGAATACTTCTTGCTTCTGTTTTCTGTATTTACTGGAAAATGGAAAATAAACAGCTGAAATTTCCCAGCATAATGCTTTTGTTTATTTCTTACATTTATGTTTGTGTGAAAACCCACTATTACTTACCATTTCTGGGACTGGTGCCCTCTGCAAGAAAGGACAAATACAAAATTTAGTTGCCAAAGAGCAACATCAGGTCATAATGCAAAAGGTAATCAAATGTTTGCCAAAGGGACAAGCAGCATTTGTCTATAATATCAAGGCAAGGAACGTTTATTTGTACAAAAACTCAAATAAGGCTATATTAATTTCAAATGTATGGTTTATGAAAGAACAGTGGCAAATATGTTTCTTGTCCCTTTGGCCAATCGTAGACCTATTTTGTCTAATTCCACAAGCGGGAACAGATTACACTTACTTACAGACACACTATGAATAGATATTAATACGTTTTTGTGGAGTTGATAATTATGTGTCTGGTTGATTATCCTCACCTAAATGTCTTTTGAAATTACGCATCTATCTGCACCTATTTTATATCTTTTTAATTTCTGTTATGATTTTTATTATTGTGGGTGGATTACGTGTCAGGTGTTGATTGAATTTAATCCACTACTTACTTTTTCACCTTTGTGTCACTTCCAAAAGAGGAAGAATGCTGAAGGATGACAACCCTGGTCCCTCTACTCAAGGCCAACCAGGGCCTGCAGGAGTGGGTGAGGAACTATAGGCTGTTATGCTGCAAGGTCAACAGAGTAGGGAGGAAACCTCGCATGCAGAACTGCGAGGGCTGAGGTCTTCACTGTCACAGACAGCAGCCCGTCTCTGCATCCTCTTCAACTTGGATTGCAGTTAGCCCTCAGGTAGACCTTCCTACCCCAGTACCACGCCAGCGGCTACACCCAATTTTTCCACATTGGAAGGCCAAGTGGAGACGGCGGAAAGTCTCTGCGCCCAGACACGCGCCAAGGCCCATTCACATCCGGATCTAAAGGAAGCACTCCTCACAAAGTTTGACATTTCACCTGAAATGTAGGAGTGGTGGGAACTGCTGTCATTCACTACAAAGCGGTCGTAATTGCTCCAGGGACCAGAATGGTGCGGCAACAGAGGATTTGGGATCCTGATTGAAGCATTTTTGGATAGTGGCAGTTCAACCCACGGCTCTTTAGTGCTCCTCGAGTGGCTCCTGGAGCCTCTTAAAAAATGTCTGAAAATGGTGGGGAGGGGGGTGTGCGCAACAATTGGTGTTCTGCTTTTGTTTTAACAGTTCAATTCGCAAACAACACACACATACCACACTCTCAATCACAGCATGGTAAAATAGCATCATTATTTGGTGTTGTGTGACCTAAGTATTATACGGTATATGCTAGAGATAAGGAAACGGTTGACAAAAAACCAGGAAGAAGCAACACATAACCTCACTGAGACCCAGACAAGCCAGAAGACCTGGTATGACCAGCAGGCGAGGCACCGTGAGTTTCAACTAGGCCAGAGGGTCCTTCTTCTCCTTCCCTCCTGAAATTGCAAGCTATTGGCCAAGTAACACCTTCATCAGAAAAATGTGACCAGTGACGTACAAGATTCATTATCCAGACAAAAAGAAACAGAAGCAGACTTATGTAAAGAATGGAAAGAGCAGGAAGGCTCAGTCACGTCGCTTCTGGTGTAGCATGTGAGCGGACCGAAGGGGGAAGAAGAGGACACTGGATCTGAAGGACTGGGCCAGTAGTACCATGTCAACAGACAGCTGAACAACTATTCAAAGTATTTGACGGCATTCCCTCTCTACTTGCTGCCAACCCACGGAAGACAACTTTGGAGGAGGATCTCAACCGGCTAAAAGAAGGCAGTTCGATCAACACTTGGTGGAAAAGCTCAAGATGGAGGTAAAGGAAAGGCAGCGGCTGGACATCATCAAGTCCTCAAACTGCTTCAGAGGATTGAAGTCGGCCGTACACAGTTTTCCAGACCCCTTCACGGCTGCTCCAATTCACAGTGATGCCATTCGGTTTACACGGGGCGTCAGAAACCTTGCAGCAGCTTCTGGACCAGATTATACAGGGCTGTGACCACTGCAGCACAGCCTATTTAGATGATGTGGGAATTTAAAGCCATGCGCGACAGTGGCTCAGTTGGTAGAGCATTGGCCTTTGGGCCTGAAGGTCCAGGGTTTGAGCCCACCTACTTCACGACTCCCACTGATGTCTGCGGTCGTTGTGTCCTTGGGCAAGACACTTAACCCCACTTTGCCTGAAGCCCCCACTGGAAGATCAAGGTTCCTGTGGACTCGCCAACTGCAGGAGGATCAGTGAGGGGCTGGTGCTCTGTGAACTGGGTGCAGCTCTGACTGTCACCCCCCGACCCAGAAATGGATTAAGGGGAAGAAAAAGGATGGATGGATGGATTTAAAGTAACAACTGGAAAGTTGTTGCTTTTAAATGTTGTATCATGTCCAGTATCTTGCTCTGGTCCTGGACATGATACATAAAGCTGGGTTCACGTTGAACCCATCAAAGTGTGAGTGGGAAAGAGAAGAGACCCAATACCTCAGGTACAGACTACGTTGATATGAGGTGCATCCTCAAGTCGATAAGTTGGAAGCTGTCCGTAATTGCCCTCAACCTCGAACCAAGAAAGAGGTGTGGTCGTTCCTGGGCCTGGCAGGCTGGTAGGGGTGCTTTGCCCTAAGTTGGCCTCCGTCGCAGCAGCTCTGACCACCCTGACTGCGAAAGAACAGAAGAAGCCTGGTCAGATGCCTGTGAAGAAGCAATTCAGACCCTCAAAGTCTTCTCTCAAGTCCTCAAGAGTCCTGACCACTTTCCGGTTCCTAGTCCAGGTGGATGCATCAGCTCTTGGGCTCAGAGCAGTTCTGGACCAAGAGGAACCAAGAGAAAAGCAGCCAGTGCTCTACCTGTGCCAAAAAGGTTGCCCAGAGAGATTTGTTACTCAACAGTTGAAAAAGAAGGACTGGCAATCAAGTGGGAAAGCCTTCAGTATCTCACAGTAGCAGGAATATATGGCTCGCACACGGCTCGGGGTTCCAGGTTCACGCGCCTGTCCAAACTCTATTCCTTCCGCCTATGTAGTCATAGGTGACACACCCAAACCGAGAGCATCTTTGGCTAAGCCAAATATACCAGATGTGCACGCGCTTTCACTGCACCACGTTTTTTGTATTGTTGGTTTGTTTATTGTTGGCACCCATTTTCACTCCAGGAAATTAGAAATGTGCAGAATAATATTATTGACAAGTAGGTGTGAGTTTAAGCCAAGAAAGGTTTTTCTTTGGAATACGTGTATTTATTCTTTTTTGTAACGCCCATGGGACGGGCTTGGACCAAACAGCTATATTCTGTATGGAAAAAAATATCAAATAGTAGTAGTAATAGTCTGAAATAAAGCTATGTGGTGAAAACATGTGTGTAGCTTGTCATCTCACTTCTTGTAGATGTGCTCGTATATAATTCGAATATTAAATATTAAGGCTGGGCAAGTTAACGCGGTATTATCACGTTAACTCATGAATCAATTAACGCTGACAATTATTTTATCGCGTATTAACGGAGTTAAGAAAATAATCTTTTAATTTCTTAAATGACCGGATCTCTCCAAACACTATCGCACCACAAATGTATCTTGACGCACGTGCATAGAGGCTACATGTAAACAAAGTCCGCATGTGAAGCGGCACGAGCTGCAGAGGCTCTAGTGGTGTTCTACCATGGATCTATTATAATATATAGTTTTACAAACGCTGTGAGAAATCTGTGGGAGCTTAAAACCACGAGGATCCAAAAAGCAGGACATTGGCTTGGACCCAGCCGCGGCAGAACTGCGGCTAAAAGATCAGATTATTAGGTTTCACCAGGCACTGCACAATCACAGTAAGAAAACACAACATTCACTGGTGGTGATAAAATATTCTGGCGATTGTTTTGCGGGGATTCTGTGTGTTTTGCAATTTGAGGCTGGTCCCTGAATAAGTTTTGTTTCAACTTGTGACAGTAGTTGGACTTGGAGGGAGTCAAAACATCCTGAGACCCGTGTTGTAGGTTTTACCTCGTTCTCATACTGTTGGTGTGAAAAAGTTACGTATTGTTCACGTGTATACATGTTGTGTACAAACTACACAATGTGCCTCCTGTTGTGTTAACTCTGCCTTTCGGTGCGTGTGGTTTGCGATGTTGACAGTTTGCTGCATGACGTCAGACTTTTGCATGATTATTTTTAAAGATTGTTGGTCAGGTTCTTTTACATAACTGCGGTCCTCCATGGTTCCTTCTTCAATCTTGTGAGGGCACAGTGAATGCAACAATATCAGTAGCACGTGTGAAATGAAAACGTGATTCTTGCATCCTTTTTGTCCCTTATTGTCCATTGTCCATTGTATTTCAAAATGGCGCATTAACACGGATAGGACTCCTCTCTCATGGACAATTACAAGTTGAATTCTAAGCCTATGAAAACAATTACAAAAACATGGTGGAGATAAATATTCTTAAAAAGGTCACATTTGTTATTAGTCAATGGAGCAACTGTAAAAATTACACAAGGTGGCTTTAAATAAAATAGTGCTATACACTACTTTTGACTTCATTATTGTTTTCTTGCGTATAAAATGCGATTAATCACAATTAATCAGGAAATTGTGAGATTAATCACGATCAAAACTTTTAATTGTTGCCCAGCCCTATAATATATATACAGTATATATATTAGGGATGTACAGTATATCTCCACCACTGAGGCCGATTCGATACACATCTCGATACACTACCAGCGATTCGATACATTAACGATACACTGAATCGAACCCTGTCGATACGATGCAATACAATTCGTTCCTATTCACGACATGATGCGATTCAAAGATGATTTAATAACGATATGACTGATTTGCAACGGGATTCGGTTTGACATGACGTGATCCTGTTCGATACAGTTTGTATGAGAGTTTATTAGCCCACATCAGGTTTCTTACCTCAAATTCTGCTTTAGTCTTTCAATATGAGGGATGTATTTAATATTTGGTTATGGTCAGTGCTTAATTTGTAAATCATAAGGTGCCGGAACGCAAAGTACACAATGACAAAGCAGGTAAACGAAACCAATACAAGTGCCGGAACGTACAAAAGACGTTGTTGAAAACAACATTCAAATGCCCACTTGCCTTGCTGTGGGACTTACAGCTAAAATCCATAATTAATAATACATATTATACAATAGTTAGGCTATAGGTTACTCTGCACAACACAGGCAAATGCCCACTTCACCGCAGGTGGGACTTGCAGAATACAGTCAGAAATTAATTCCTCAACAAAATCAGAGCTTACAATAAATCACACAAATCTTCCAATTATTATTTAAAAGTTGGCACGGCGGCCTATTAATATAGAGTATGCTTACCTATTCAGTTGTCCAAAATGCTCCACAACACGAGCAGGTTCGGATTTTTCTCCTTCTCTCTGTTTCGGGTTTTACTGCACGTATCCGTGGCAGTTCTATGTCCTTCGGTCACCCACGACCTCACGTACGGGACTGGGTTGAATTTAGCCAGGGGAGGTCCAACAAGATTCAGGAAGAGTAACGATGATATTGTGGTTATGAGCAGAGAGCCATGGTGGGGAGTGCAAATCAAGTTCATTTGAGAAAATCCCCGCTCACATTCAGCACTTGCAATGGGAATGCTGTCGACAGCAGTAAATAACTCAATCAGTTCATCAGGCGTGTCGTGTCCATCTGAGTCTCTGTACTTTCTGTAGGCCCGTATGACTGCGCGTGGGTCAGATATATTAAAGCGCTGACACAGTGACTCAACCTCAGTCTCTCCATAAAGCGCACCTGCGTCCTCGGGCCAATACTGCGCATAAAGCACCTTCAACTCCTCAATGAACTTGTTATATCCCGTTTTGTCTGGTACCCGGCCTCCTTGGGATAACATCCGATTCTCCAGGTTCTTGGCCACAGCTTGGAAAAATGGCTTGGCGTCCAGTGTTTTGTCGCTTGATTTTCCTTCATTTAGTGTAATTCCTTGGAAAGAGTTTTCCTCAATTCCTCTTTGGCTCAGTACAGTGTAGCGCCCTGGCCTATCTGACAATGCCTCAAACACCCTGATTTCACGACATATTGTTTTGTGGGCTGAAATGATTCGAATGTCTCGTTTTTGAAGCTCTACTGAGAGCTCAGATAATTCTTGCAATTTATGCCTAAATTGTTCACAAACGCATGTGAAGATAAACGCATAGCAAGTCCGCTGTATGTTTGTTTTGCGATGCTCTCACGGGAGGAATATTCAGATGCAGTTCTGAAATGTTTGTAAAGTGCTGGATAGTTCTTCCACACTGCATCAACGGTTCTAAAACTTGATGCTACCCATCTAGTGTCTAAAATCCGACCTATTTTGCATAGTTGGATAACTAGGCTCTCAGCAGACTCTCTCAGCTCTATTCTGTTTTTGTTAGATGTGCTATACAATGAATATAACTTGTCCATCAATATTTTAAAGTGATTTATAGCGCCCATCTCTTTCACTACGTCTGAGACTGCGAGCTCAAGCCTGTGCGCTGCGCAGTGCCACAGAGTAATGCTGGGGAAAATGGCCTGGAGCCGGGTCGCTACTCCGCTTTTACGTCCCAACATAACAGAAGCGCCATCACAAGTAACACCAATGAGGGTTCGAGAGAGAAAATCCTGGGTCAAATGCAGGCGCTCCAGAGCAATTAATAGTTTGTTGACAATACCTCGAGCAGTTAGATCGTCGAGCTCCACAAGTTCAGTGAAAATGTTTGTGGGCTTGTCCATATCAGGTAACTGAGCTCTAATGTATATGATCAAACAGCTCTTCTTGCTTAAACTGGTTGACTCATCCAGCATTAGACTGAGTTTGGGTGCGCACTGTACTATCTTTTCAAACAGTTCCTTTTTCATTTCATCGGAAATATGTTTCTGTATGTTTGCACATGCAACATTGGAGTGTAAAATCCTCCCCATATCGAGTCCATTTAACTCTTGGCAATCAATCTCATGTTCGAAGCCATATGCGGGACGGTTGCGTTTAGCCTCCTTGTATGCCGTGCGAAAGACGCGAGCTGTCTTAGTCATCTGTTCAGACAGACTATTAATTATAGACTGTCCTAAAGTGTCTTCTTTAGCCTTCTCAAGAATACTTACTGCTGCTAGGTGAGCTTTGGTACGGGCATGTTCAAAGACTTTTTTTCTGAGCGCGTGTTGCTGTTTTTTAATATCAGAAGAAGATGAGGCCACTGTACTTGACACCCACTCTTTAGCAAGTTTCATTCCTCCCGTTTTCTCCGGCCCCAAAGTCCCCACCGCCTTACAAATTGTGCAGCCCAAACCAGAACTGTCCATAAGAAGCCAGGGGTAGTAACTCTGCTTCACCTTGAACTGAGCAGCAGTCCAAACAGTTGCGCATCCCCCTGACCTGTCGCTGGATGAACCACATTCCTCTCCGCTCAGTGCGCGCCTCCTCTCCTTCTGACGCTTCATGAAAGAAGCGCGTTGATGTCGTGGTTCCCGCCTCTTGCTGCTGTACTTGGCTAGCTGATATCTCCATACTGGCCTCTTGCTCCAGTTGTTGGTGGGGGTCCACATGATGGCTGATCGGGTGCGCTGTATCTGCCCCCCACTCAGGCGGGCTATGAACCAGGTCACCTGTTGCCGGGCTAGCCTCTTCCTCCTGGTCACTAGCATCGCCACTTGCTGCTTTCCTCACTCGTTTAGTAGCATCATGCGACTTGTCCGTCTTCTTGAAAAAAGACATAAGATTCAATTGTCTTTTTGACATGTTTGCGCTGAAACTCCGTATATTCCTCTCTCTTGGTCAGTTGGTCAATTCGGTCCTCGCCGTAAACATCATAGACGCGGCAAACCTTACTTTCTGTGAGGGGCGTGGTTTGATCCCGACTCTCCCAAATTACGTTAAATTTGAGTAGAGAATATGAAATTTGTTGGATTTATTCTTTAAATTAATATAATTATTTTTTCTTATGTATTTTCAGACTTTTAAAAATTATTATTTTGAATATTTATATTAGAGGTGACGGATCTGCCCAAATAAGTCCCGGAACACGTAGAGGCCAAAATCAATAGGTGCCGGATCCTGTTCCAAATTAACCACTGGTTATGGTTATTAGAATTTGTGAAGAGTCTGAGTTCCTGAAAAGCGCTATATAAAACCGATGTATTATTTTTATGGAGCAAACCAAGAAATCCTATTTGAAAAAAACATTATTCAGTATGTACAGAGTATTTATTTATTTAAATCCTTCATTCTCTAAACCCTGTAGGGCTGGATATCTTTGGAGATGAAGTAGACTAACTAACTGCTATAGCAGTAAATTTCTCCAGTGTGACATTAATATCTTATCATAATAATAATAATAATAATAATCCATCCATCCATTTTCTACTCTTTAATCCATTTCTGGGTCAGGGGGGTGGCAATCAGAGATGCCACCCAAGTCTCATAGCACCAGCCCCTCACTGACCCTCTGCAGTTGGTGAGTCTACAGGAGGACGGCTGCTCTCTGAGTGTGAGCATAGCCTTGATCTTTCAGTGGGGGCTTTTGGGCAAAGCGGGGTTAAGTGTCTTGCCCAAGGACACAACGACAGCAGTCATCAGTGGGAGTCGGTGGAGAAGGTGCAGAGGTGGGAATTGAACCCACAACCTTCTGGCCTTAAGGCCAATGCTCTACCAACTGAGCTACTGTCGCCCTTAATGGCGCTACTGTCGCCCTTAATAATAATAATGCATCGGTTTTATATAGCGCTTTTTTGGACACTCAAAGACGCTTCACATGTGTCATTATTCATTCACTCCATACACGGTGGTGAATAAATAATATATAAATAATAAAAAATATTTAAAAAATAATAAACTACTACTGTAGCCACAGCTGCCCTGGGGCACACTGACAGAAGCAAGGCAACCAGTATGCGCCATTGGCCCCTCCGACCACCACCAACCATTCATACACACACCATCATTCTAGGCAATGGGGGTGAAGTGTCTTGCCTAAGGACACAACAGCAGTTTGGCACTTTACAGCCGCAGCCGCCCCACTGTGGCTGGTGTTCCCAGAGGTTAAGTGTCTTGCCAAGGACACAACGACAGTAGTCAGTGGGAGTCGATGGTGAAAGTCTTGAGCGGGGCTTGAACCCACGACCTTCTGGCTCAAAGGCCAACGCTCTACCAACTGAGCTACTGCCGCCCATAGCATCATAGCATCAGTTAAGGCCTGGGAGCGAGCAGAGTTGGCTGCTTGAGGCGTGTTTTGACCAAAGAAGTTTGTGATAGACCTACTGCTTGCATCGCCAACTTTGCTGCCGCTCATTGTGGTGCTTCGGTATAATCCAAAGGAGAGGAGTGGGTTGCAGCCGCGGAGGTATCCACGCCGTGCCGTCTTCTCAGATGCGTTGCCAGGTTCGTTGTGCTACCCACGTATTTGATAGGCGGCGCCCGGTGTAACGCCGAGATACACTGCCTTGAAGAGATGCACTGCCTCAGCTGTTTTATGATGTAATGCAAACCTGCGCGTCTCACGGCAGCCAAAGCATACCAAGATGGCGGACCGTGAATTTCTTTAAAAGTTAAAATACGAACGAATTAAGACACGAATGTCACTTTTAATGCAATTTGAGGCGAGATGTTGATGGTTCCGTTTTGTCACATGTGGGTTTTAAGAGTCAAAGTTTTGTGCAAAGTTTAGTTTAAGCAGTCAACTGCACCTGTGAAACCACAAAGCTAATGTCTTGTATTGGATAATTTAAACTTTTTTAACAAATAAAAAACTGGTCTGTCGGGTTGATAATGGAAATCATTAATTTAATTTAATACATGTATTGTACTGTATTCAATATGATTAACAATAGTGTGTTCAAACGAAATATTTAAATAGATCGATTTTTTTCCCCATTTTCCATTATCAACCCAACAGACCAGTTGTAAGCTGTAGAGTGGCCACAGGACGCGTCATCAGCCTACGTCAGGCCAGGGAATAGAATCGAATTAACATGGAATTAACATGAATTACAAGCACAGAGTGCGTTGCCAAAGAGCAGTGGCCATTATTGGTTGGAGAATGTGATAATTGTGACAAGGAATTCTAATTTCGTTTTAGTCTTTTGACTCAAATTCATTTTAGTTTTTGTCACAATTTTAGTCATCTGATTTAAATTAGTTTTAGTCCAATTTTAGTCTACGAAAATTTTAAGCTTGTAGTCAATTAAAAAATACTTTTTTTTTCAAGAAATAATGATCAGTAGAACGTTTTGAAATTACATTAAAATCAATGGAGCGTTCTGCTGCTGCTGTGAGGAACTGTAGAACAAATTATGATTAAATATTCGATTATGGAAAGGATTAAAGTGATTGTCTGGAGTTTGTCAGAAAAAAAGAGAGGTACATGATTTAAAAAAAAAAAAAACACCCAAGCTCCCTCCCCCTTCCTTTCTGATTGGTCTAAGCCTACGTTTCCGTAACAATCAATCAACACATTTAAATTTTAATCGGAGAACATATTATATACATTATTAGGTCATACATTAAGTCCTCTGAGATGACTTCTGTTGTGTAGGGCTATACAAGAATAAATTGTATTGTATTGTATTATTAATACACATGCATGGAGGTTTTCAGAATTATCTATTAACGCTTTCATGACAAAAATAATGTATTAATGCACAAAAAAGCGATCGCAGTAAACCCCGGAAGTAGCTATTATTGTGAATTGAACATTATAGGACACGTCTGCAGAGGATCTGATTATGTATATAGGTTCAGTATATAAATGGGTAACTCAGCGCGGATGTTCAGAATTCTTTATTCAGATTTCATGTAGTTCCAGAGCTTAGTGGAGGCTTGATTCAGAGGCTCCGTGAAAACAAACAACTGAACATGCGCGCAGCTACGAGCATGAGCGCAGATGATTGACAGCCCTTGGCATCACTTGATTGGTTAGCGTGGAGGGCATCATGGATTTTGAGCTATAGCTCAGAGAAGGGAAGGCGGGACTTACCCGTAATATTAGAATTCATAAAATGACTTATTTTATATCAACATTTAAGGCCAGGAGGTAAATTTAATACAATTCTTAAAATGTGTAATTAATTTAGAGTTCCAGACTATCACTTTAATCTCTCCTCCGCACGTCTTGGCCCATTGACCTGGCGCATGCACGGAAAAGTAGACGAGGCTTCAAGACCAATCAGAAAGGAAGGGGGAGGGAGCTTGGGTTGTTTTGTTTTTTTGAAACATGTACCTCTCTCTTTTTCCTGACAAAGTCCAACTATCACTTTAATATAAATGCATATTCCTACATACAAGTTCCATTAAAACCTGTAATTTAATTGAAAAATGCAGCTAATTGCTAATTTTTTGCAGCGGTATATTTACGTTGTGCACAGGTTACATTAAGACACGCACTTGCAATAATCAGGGAATGGTCTGAGTGTCCATGGTCCACGCTGGGTATATTATGGCCCCGTTACGTCTACACACGTTCGTTGAGGTGTTGTCAAAGCGGAGAGGATTAGGAATTCCGTTTGAGTATGTACCCCGCGGTCAATGGATTTACCCATTTCACAAAAAATGCAATTATGATTATGAGGATCCGCATAAAATTCTCATCCCTGGGAAATGTTTGGGAATTTCAGGACAGTCTGTGGCAGAGAGGCCCACATCAGCCTACCCTGTCATTCTCAAAGGTACACTTTTGAGATTATGTATAGATGTAAACAAATGTTTTTTTCAAAATAAGTGTTCCCCCATATGTTATTGAATATTGTTTCATTATAAAATAATTAGCACACCTTCGTCTTTCATCTCGGTGCTCATTGCAGTTGACCCTGTGGATGAGACAATATATTTTCATTTAGATGTTTCATTTTAGAAGAATGCCTATAATGATCATGTAGTATCACATAGATTTAAGCTGAGGTACCCAACTTTCAAACCACAAAAGTGTATACATTTTCTAAATAAAATCCATGTCACGAGTTCCTGGCTCTATCACTGGTTAATTTTTTGCCTCTGTCCAAACTTTGTATCACTTTTTTAAGACACAAAAGTGAAAAAGAGAGCACTACCCTCACTCAGCCAATCCATCTAAATCTAGATTAAGATGGAGAGCGGCCTGCTTTGTTCACATTTAACTTTTGCAAGACTCTTTCTGTTGAGATGAACAAAATGTATTATTTACAAAACAAGAAAGTTAGGTAACCCAGGTTTAACTTTCCCTGTGCGATAATTGCTTTTGATGATATTTTTTGATTGGGTTTTTTTTAAACTTCAAACTTGATGTAAAACTACTACTTTGGGTTGAAAGGGGTACGTTATAGTCGCTCAGAGTCCGAAGACTTCACAATTGTTTGTTAGGTTAAGTTGCATGATCTCACTTTTCTCCAGCTCGTCTGCTCCATCCAAACAGTCCCTGATCCCGTTCCCCACAGCTGACCTGGGGATGCAGACCCCAGTGTTACACCTGAAGGCATCCCTTCTGCACTCTGCAACAACAGCAATGTAGTTAAGGTTACAATCAACTACTTGAGTTTCAATTTACGAAGAGAGAGAGAGAGAGAACATTTTCCTACTCAAGAAATCTTTATTTATATAGCGCCGTTCACAAACAGTTCCAAAGTGCCGCTTTACCTTAAAGATTTATACTTATTTATACTTTTGTATATTTGTTTATATTATTATTAACCTTTCTTGTGTGCTCCTCATTCAAGTTCTGTAACTTGTGATGCGATGGGATGAATGAAGGATCTATTAAGTGTTGTGTGATTTTTTTTCTTCTCACTCCACACACAGTGATATAGCGATACAGGAGGGTTTATTGTACATGTTTTTAGTGGAAGGGGAAACCCCTAAACCCCCAAACTAACCCTAACCCGTCGGAAGGTGGAATCAAATGCTGTGAAGCACAATGCAGTCATATGCAGAATCTTTGCTTTGTTTTTATCTTACTGCCAGAGTTTGTGCTCTGTTTTTCTCAAGTAAAAGTAGTAAGCGTTGCTTTAGGCTGGAACTTTGTCACCGGTTTCGAAGTGATGATGTCATAATTTCCCATGGAATATGAAAAAACCATGAAATAAGCCATTTACGACATTATAGATGCTAAGGCCTGGGGCACCCGGATTATGTTTTTAGCATTTCCAGAGAAACGCGCTTTAGCGACGCGCTTTAGCTGTGTTTTGTGTGGGGCAGGGGATAAATATAAGGAAAGAATTTCTAGTATTAGAGTCCTGGGTTTGATTCCACCTTCAGGAAAGGGCCTTTCTTCATGCAGTTTGCATGTTCTCTCCGTGTTTGCGTAGGTTTTCTCCAGGCGCTCCGGTTTCCGCTACCACTAAAAACATTTATGACAGCCATGAACATAATGTGTGAGTTAATTGGTGATGGTCAGCGGCTCCGATGCACCAGAGTGTTCAGTGTCAGTGTGGAGTGAATGGGAATTTTTGGTGTACCGCTTTGTGTGACCTTGGTCTATGAAATGTGCTTTATAAATAAATATTACTTACTATATATTATTATTATTATTATATATTATATATTATTACTTCAACGGTAAGTACTGTTGAACTGTCATATTAAAGGTAAAGGTAAGGTGCACTTTATAAATCCCCGTAGGGCAATTCATCCTCTGCATTTGACCCATCCTGATGCTACTAGGGCTTAAGTCAGAAGAAGTGGTCGCCGTAGTAACAGCGCCCGGGAACCCATCTCCAGATGTTAAAGCTCGGTTTGGTCAGGACCGGAGCGGGAGGATTTTACCTAGTGTGCATGTTTATTGTGGTAGGGGAAACCGGAGCACCCAGAGGAAACCTACGCAGCCACGGGGAGAACATGCAAATTCCAGTCAGAAAGGCCCTATTCCGACCGGGATTCGAACCCAGAACCTTCTTGCTGAGAAGCGGGAGTGCTGTCCACTCAGGCAGTTCAAAGGGTACATAATTATATATTACAAAATACAGCTTAAGAACTTGACTTAATTGTAATAATTGTTTTCCCTTACCCTCAAAAATGTGTTTGACTAGTGCAACTCCCATCTTTCTGGTCTCCCTCTCAAATCAGCTGCCTGCATCATCACTTGTATCCCCTCCTCCAATCACATCACCCCTGTTCTTCAGAAACTTCACTGGCTTCAAAATTCAATTCAAATCCTCCTGTATACTTTCCTTTTTTTACGTTACATTAGAAAGAATAAAATAAAACAAAGTTGTAATTTGCATACAGTATATTGTCTATGTTTTCCAGTGATTAATCCTTCCAGTTGTGTCAGGAAAAAAAAAATTGTAAAATGTGAAGTAATGCTGTTCTTTTAAAAATCTTTCCCTGTTATACATCCCAAAGAAGTCACTAGACAAGTTTTTGGGGAGTCGTACTTAAATACTTTGTCAATTTCTTTGCCAATATATTTCCAGAAACAAGACATTTTGCTACATTGCCAAAAAATGTGTGTGAAATTCTAATTTTTCAAGTTTCACCAGAAGACCAATTTTGTGTGTAATCCCAGATCTTAGTATAGGCAGATGTGAAATCAAAGTTGTATAAAACAGTGGAACTGTACTTTTACAGCACATCTCGTCACTGCGATCACCGCAGTCGTCCACACCATCACATGCCTGCCTCCGGGGTATGCACTTCTTGTTTACGCACATGAAGTTACAGCCTGGAACACAAAAAAGCAAAGATGTCAGGAATATCTTCAAACCATAAAACACAGTTTCTGCTGGTGAAAAGGTTGAGTTCAGGTTAGATCACAATGTTTCAAAGAGCTTATAGATTCACATTGTGGTGAAGGACAGCGGAAAAATCTTTCCTAGTAACTAAAGTACCTGTCAAAAGTCAGATTGTAGTCAATGTTTAGAGCTAATTTCAATGTAATTTCTGGGCCAATCCACAAGAAACAAAAACTGTCACAAAAAAACAAATATTCTGTGTCTGTATATATTTATACGGTTTTATTTTTTTATGCTTGCTTCAGACCATTTTCTCTGCTCTGGTCCAAAGTAAAATGTTAAATGCTTTGTTAGTATTTTTCAAAAAGTTCACCCTCCTTGAGCGGATTTTCACCTGATCTGCTTGTTTGGACCATGAATCCTCTCCGCTCCGGTCTGACCAGTGTAAAACCATGAACACTGTACTGCAGCAATATTTCAGGTAGAAAAAAAAACAATTGTAAAGCACAAAAACAATAACTGTTTCAGAGCTACTTAGGACTTGCTGCCGTTTCCAGCGCATTCAAAAGTAAACATTTTCTTTAAGACAAGATTGGCCGAAGGGACAAGAAAATATTTATTGCTGAGCTTTTGAAATAAAACTATATTATTTGCTATTATAAACTCAGCAGGGAAGCCAACGTCCCTACCAGATTATATCAAAAAAACATTTCAAACCTTCTATAAACAACTATACTCAATCTTATTCCAAGACCCCATGACCTCCGTGCATTTCTACAATCCATAGATCTTCCTACATTGACAGACGGCCAGACTTCCCAACTGGATGCTCCAATAAATGAAAAAGAACTTCTCTCCGCACTAAAACATATGCCTACAAGTCCCCTGGCCCAGATGGCTTCCCTGCTGAGTTTTATAAACATTTTTGGGATATCCTCTCTCCACTCTTGCTCTGCGAATCTCAGATAAACTCCACCTTCCCTCAAAACACGAATACTGCTTCTATCACTGTAATACTTACACCCAATAAAGACCCCCTGCATCCCTCAAACTATAGACCCATCTCTTTAATAAATGTGGATATAAAAATCATCTCAAAAGAACTGGCACCTAGACTGGAGAGAGTATTCCCATCAATTATCCACCCTGATCAAACAGGTTTTTATAAAAGGCAGACAATCATCAACTAACACACGTAGACTGTTCAATCTCATTCATCACACATCAATATCCAATAGAAATAACTTTATAGTTTCCCTCGATGCTGAAAAGGCTTTCGACAGAGTACACTGGCCTTCCTGTTTGCTGCACTGGGGAGATTTGGCTTCGGGGAATCATTCATAAACTGGATAAAATTGCTCTACAATTCACCTTCTGCATCAATTATAACCAACGGAATAACATCACAAAGATTCACACTACACAGAGGTACAAGAAAGGGCTGCCCACTCTCACCCTTCCTCTTCACCATTTTCATCAAACCACTCGCTGCAGCTGTCCGTCAAAATCAATCCATTATAGGAATTCAAACCCAAAACACTCAACATAAAATTAGCCTCTATGCCGACGACATTCTCCTGTTCCTACACAACGCATCTTCAATAGAAATCACAATCGATCTTATAAACTCATATTCAAAAGTCTCTGACTACGCAATAAACTGGTCAAAGTCCTCAATCCTCCCACTAAAAAACAGCTGGGATGTGGCTGCCTGTAACGTACCAATTCCTGTCACTGACCATATCACATACTTGGGCATACACATCTCCCCCAGGCTGTCAGAGCTATTCAGACTCAACTTCACTCCACTACTCCAAACCCGAGAAAACGATCTTCAACGCTGGGCAAATCTCCCACTATCACTCATAGGTTGAATAGCCACAGTCAAGATGTCCACCTGTTTTGCTGCACTGGGGAGAATTTGGCTCGGGGAATCATTCATAAACTGATAAATTTGCTCTACAATTCACCTTCTGCATAAATTATAGACCAACGACGAACATCACAAAGATTCACACTACACAGAGGTAGCACAAAGGGCGCCCACTCTCACCTTCCTCTTCACCCATTTTCATCAAATCCACTCCTGCACTGTCCGTCAAAATCAATCCATTATAGAATTCATACCCTCACTCAACGAAAATTAGCCTCTATGCCGACGAGATTCTCCTGTTCCTACACAACGCATCTTCATAGAAAAGCACAATCGATCTTATATAAACTCATATTCAAAAGTCTCTACAACGCAATACACTGGTCAAAGTCTCAAATCCTCCCACAAAAAACAGCTGGGATGTGGCTGCCTGTAACGTAACCAATTCCTGCACAGACCATATCCACATAATTGGGCAATACACATCTCCCCCCAGGCTAGTCAGAGCTATCAGACTCAACTTCAGCCTCCACTACTCCAAACCCGAAAAACATCTCAACGCTGGGCAAATCTCCCACTATCACTCATAGGTTGAATAGCCACAGTCAAGATGTCAATACTTCTCAAGGTCAATTACCTATTCTCCATGACACCAACACACCCGCCCCCAACATGGTTCAAGACTCTAGACTCAATCATCTCAAAATTCTATTGGAAAAACAAAACACCCAGAATCAAATGATCTACCCTGAAAAAATGCAAAACTCTAGGAGGGCTCGCTTTTTCGCCACACTTTTTCAACTACTTCATAGCCACACACATGCAATACATTTACAAATGGACCCACCCTACAAACTCTGATAACACCTGGTTAGATATCGAACAAACACTCTGTCAAAACATCCTACTCCAAGGTCTCCCTTTCCTCAGCCAAACTATCCGAAAACACACTCTCTTCAAAACTCCGACTATAGCTGCTGCTCTGACAGCCTGGTGGAAATTCCATCAAATAAACTCAATTCCAACACCAATCTCCTACTTCACCCCAATATGGAACAACCCGGACTTCATCAGCAATATTAAACCACTTCACTTCAGTACATGGATCAAACACGGCATCACACCACATCTTCTCTGACAACACTCTCACCTAATTTCCTCTTCCAGTCCAGAAATTTGGCATTGGGGATTCCTCCTTTCTTCAATATGCACAATTAAAGTCATCGCTAAAAAATAACCTAAATCTAAATAACCTAAGTCTCTCCTTACCAACTCCTCTGTCAGAAACATTAAATATCTCCACCCACAAAAAATTATTATCTAAAATGTATCTCAAAATTCGACTGTCAGATACAAGTTTCCCACTGCCTCCCCTGAAATGGGAAAAAGACTTGGACCTCATCCCCGATGCAAATTTCTGGACCCAGATCTTTGAAAACATCTACTTCATGCCCCGGAATGCAAACATCCAACTAATTCAATATAAAATTATATTTTTATATTATCAGATTCCACGGGTGAAGAATTACACAAAATGGGTTTCACAACAAACATATGCACACATTGCTCACAAAACACATCAGACACATACCTGCACGCACTCTGGGCCTGCTCACCTGTTAGGACACTCTGGGAAAACATTGAAAACACTCTCCCCTCCATCCTTGGCCGCCACATCCCACTATCACCAGCTCTCTATCTGCTAGGAGACACAACTGCATTAAACCTCACACTCCCACAAACCCGCCTTCTGCTTATCGCCCTCACAATCGCCAAGAAGACAATCCTCATAAACTGGAAGACAAAAAAAAAACATACACATTGCCCACTGGAAGAATCTACTCACAGAATTCATATCATCTGAACTTTCCTCAACAACAAATACACATGATCATCTCAGCGAAAACCTCTCCTGGCTAACCTTGATATAAAGCATCACAAACACCTTAACCACCTCACATACCACTCCACATAGACTTCTCCTTCCTCGTCTCACGTCATCCTCTCTTCTCTCCGAATACAGTATACATATGATATAATAAAACAGTATACTTATGATGTAATAATACAGTATAAATATGATATAATTATGAAGTATGGTATGATATATGGTGATATAGCATAATAGTGTAACATAATATAACATTGTAATATATTCAAAATATAAAAATAAAAAATAAAACTAACATTCAAACCCTGTGGGTTCAATCCGACCCTTTTTCCACCGAGTTACCTCTTAGCTACAATAACTACATTGTAACTACAATACATACATTTATAATAATCATCTCAAACCAAAATAAAAAAGGTAAGCTCCATGGCTGCTGCCATCTCCCCCGCAGTCCTTTTCTGCTCCAACTTTCTAGCTCCATGCGCCCGGATGATATCCACTCAACGTTGGAGGGTACATGGTCCGTGTATTTTTCGTTCAATTGTTTTTTCAAATTAAAATAGAAAATAAAATTACAAAAAATGGCTTGAATTTTCATTTTTCATTTTGATGAGGAAAAGGAAAAACGAAAAATTGGCTTGATATTTGATTTTTCGTTTCGATGCAAAAAATGAAAAAACGAAATATTGAATAATGCTTTCATGCCGATTTGATTTCATTTTTCGTTTTGGGGAAACCGGAAGTGTGCGCCAAAGCCCGTGCACCCCATTATTTTCGTCCGACTGGAAACAACAGAAATCAGGCTGGCCTCAAGTGAGTTCAGTCTTGACCTGAAAATGTGAGGAAATAGGCAGAGGCTGCTTTCACCACAATTGCCTCTATATGCCTGTAAACTTGTCTTTATATGCCTGAAATGTGTGTCTTCGGGTCGAACACGTGACGTCGTGCACGTTCACGTTAGCTGTAGCAGCGCTAGCTGTATCTGTCACTACTGAAGCTGCAGAGGTGGCTCTGGAAAGATGAATACTGTGGAGAATAACAAGAGACCGGCTTCAGGCAGCGCTGAAACTCCAGCCCAAACTAAAGTAAAGTGCTTGAAAGGTAAGGCGGTTGTTTCTAAATACGTGTGGGCAAAAATAGTGTTAGATGCTTTCAACGCAGCGGTCCGTGTATCAAAAGGCTACGTAGCAAAATGCCATTTCTTTTGTCAGTAACTGAGTTTTGCTGCATTTTAATTGTGGAAAGCGCACAGAATGAGGCATGGATGTCTCCTTTTCCAAAATACCAGCCCTAGTAAACCCCAGCTAGATCTCTGCGTTAGAAGGAAATAACACAACAGTTAGCATTAGCTGGATATGCTACATGAACTGATGCGCAGCGTTTTGTTTACAAACGGGGCTGTTTTAGAAACAACTGCAGTACCTACAGCTTTAGAAAAGGTCTCGTTGTTTAGTTAAGAAGGAGAGGCTTACAAACATGTCCAGTATTCAGGCAATAATGTGTAAATTACATTATTATTATTGCATTATTCTCAATGGATTTCAATGTGTACATGCTTTGCACATGTGTTTACCAAAGCAAGTACTAAAATGGTATGTGTGAAGTTACACTTTTTGTGTCCATATAGTTTGGAACAGCCAAAACTGAAACATGGGATGCACGGAGGAGATGATCGACAGATTAGTTGCCCTTGGTAAGCAAGCATATTCACTACAGTGTATCCTTACAGGCCACTCTCCAGGTAATGCACTAAGCTCTTGGACATCTGATTATTATAGATTTGCTGGAATGTTTGTTTTTCATTATTTTCCCATTATCTAACTTTTTTAATTAGGAATATTAAAGGTAAAGGTGCACTTGATTGATCCCCGCAGGGCAATTCAATCCTCTGCATTTGACATAACATGCTTATGAGTTTTTAATTTGAATTGCAACTTGTTACAAGATTATTTTGTTGTGTTCTGAACAGATCCAGAAAAGGGCAGATATCAGGGTATTATTCCTTCACTCGATGTCTGGCATGCCTCAAATAATCTAACAAAGAAACTTCGTGCTGTATGTCGAATTATATTATATTGTTCTGTCAAGACTTTGTTTTAAATAACTTTGCTCTATCCCAGACCAGCGCCTCAGCTCTGCTGGGGGCTCATGACCCCAGGGCCTTGGGTCCTGTCCCCATCATCCCTCCTCCTGCAGCTGAACTGGAGCAGACACAACAGAGGACAGGTAGCGATGATAATCAAATGTGAAAAAAGTCTCAATGATATAAAATCTTTCTTTCTTTTTCTAGAACTTGATATCTGGCCCCTCAACAGAGGACAGCTATCAAAGATGGACACAGCACATTTATTTATATTATGTCAGATTTTTTACACATTTTTTCCCAAACATTGAAATAAATGTAAGACTTGTTTCTAAAGTGGTAATGAGTTGCATTTTTGTTTTAATTCCCCACTGTGGGACGAATAAAGCGGGCTTCTTTATAACCAACAGGATGTGCTCTTCTTATTCTAGACTCTCCTGGCTGCTCCTCTTCCTCCTCTGGCTGCTCCTCTTCCTCCTCTGGCTGCTCTTCTTCCTCCTCTGGCTGCTCCTCTTCCTCCTCTGGCTGCTCCTCTTCCTCCTCCTCCCCCCCCTTTCAGAGTCACTGCTCTCAGGAATTCAGATTTAACTGGACTGGAGTCCTGGAAGGAAAAGCAAAAATATTTACATGTCACCATTCTGGAATGTATGTTTTGTACAAACTTCATTGATGTGAGCCATGAAAAAAGATGTTGAATTTATCAGAACAGTTGATATAGTTTTATACCTACAGACAACTTGTGTAGTATTAGGAGCAGACTAGTGTCAGTAATAACACTAATAAAAAACAGTAACAGTGGTAATTATGCTGTATTTTCTATGGGAATAATAATGTTGCTAATGTTAGCTTGTCTTGGCTGCAAAATTGACTTCACTGTTGTAAATATACAACAAAAAGTCTCATGCTACACTAACCTTATAAGGCCCAAAGAAAAGATGATTTTGGCTTGTCATAGAAGCATTTCTATCTGTGGAATTGTATTATTACAGTTAGGCTTACGTTTATATATTCAAAATATACACTTTTGTATACGTTCTTTTGATGATTCACTTTGCTTTACATTTGTTGAAATATCACATCTTGGAAAATATACACATTGATTTGGTCTAAATATCATACAAAACAGTAACATTACTTACCTCTGTTGAAGTCATCCCCGCAAATCTGTAAATGATCAGGACAGGACCATATCAGGTGTTGTTTCTGTTCTGTTCCTCCTGCACGCGCCTGCTTTCTGCTGTTTCAAACCGGACGAAAATAATGGGGTGCACGGGCTTTGGCGCACACTTCCGGTTGCGCCAAAATGAAAAATGAAATCAAATCGGCATGAAAGCATTATTCAATAATTCGTTTTTTCATTTTTTGCATCGAAACGAAAAATCAAATATCAAGCCAATTTTTCGTTTTTCCTTTTCCTCATCAAAATGAAAAATGAAAATTCAAGCCATTTTTTGATATTTCATTTTCTATTTTAATTTGAAAAAACAATTGAACGAAAAATACACGGACCGTACATCCCTTTTGGCTCAGAATCTAGCACTGGCTATAAATTCCTCTGGCCGGAATTATGGTCTAGAGCAGAGTCCCGGGTGCAGTTCTCTAAAACTGACTGCCACAAACTAGGAAATAAATAGGGCCCTTAGAGTGGCCTCATGCAATGACTGCTGTAGTCCAAAAGAAACTGGAATCACTGGAGGAAGAGTCAATAGAAAACTTGCACAATGTGCTGTAGTCTCTGCTTGTCCCAGACAGTGGCTCCAGCGAACCACACTGTAATGGAGGACGTGAGGATGGACTCGATGATGGCTGAGTAGAACTGCACCAAAATCTGTGCAGGCAGCTTGGCTTTCCTGAGCTGCTTCAGTAAGTACATCCTCTGCTGGGCCTTCTTGGTGAGGGGGACAACAGCCGGTCAACCTCCCTCCTGTAGGCGGACTCATCGTTGTTGGCGATGAGTCCAATGAGGGTGGTGTCGTCTGCGAACTTGATGAGCTTCACGGAGTCGTGGCTGTCCACAAAATAACTTAAAGGCTTTTTGACTTTTCTCTGGTTCAAACATCATCACAGTGCAATTTGGGCTGCCCAAAGTAATTTTTTTCTCTTTAGTTAGAGAGTGATTGTTCTTTTTCATTCTCGAGAGGCAACAGTTCGCAGTTCGCCTACAGAGCCAACAGATCTGTAGACAACGCCATTAACCTGGCCCTCCACCACATCCTACAGCACCTGGACTCCCCGGGGACCTACGCCAGGGTCCTGTTCGTGGACTTCAGCTCTGCCTTCAACACAATCCTGCCATCCCTGCTCCAGGACAAGCTCTCCCAGCTCAACGTGCCCGATTCCACCTGCAGGTGGATCACTGACTTCCTGACGGACAGGAAGCAGCAAGTGCGTCTGGGGAAGAATGTCTCGGACTCTCGGATTATAAATACAGGAGCCCCACAGGGCTGTGTTCTTTCTCCCCTGCTCTTCTCCCTGTACACCAACCACTGCACCTCCAGCCACGACTCCGTGAAGCTGATCAAGTTCGCGGACGACACCATCCTCATTGGACTTATCTCAAACAACGATGAGTCCGCCTACAGGAGGGAGGTGGACCGGCTGGTGTCCTGGTGCAGTGGTAACAACCTGGAGCTGAACGCCCAGAAGACAGTGGAGATGATTGTGGACTTCAGGAAGAGCACTGTCCCCCCGCTGTACTTCCTGCGGCAGCTCAGGAAAGCCAAGCTGCCTGCACAGATGTTGGTGCAGTTCTACACGGCCATCATCGAGTCCATCCTCACCTCCTCCATCACCGTGTGGTTCGCTGGAGCCCCAGTCAGGGACAAACAGAGACTACAGCGCATTGTGCGCTCTGCAGAGGAAGTGATCGGCCGCAGCCTTCCATCGCTGCAGGACCTGTACGTCGCCCGAGCTCGAGGCCGGGCTGGTCGTATCACAGCCGACCCCTCTCACCCTGCACATGGACTATTCCAACCACTCCCCTCAGGCAGGAGGCTGCGGTCCATCAGGACTAGAACCTCCACAAGAACAGTTTCTTCCCCTCTGCTGTTGGACTCTTGAACACTTCTTAACCTGTCCCCCCGCCCTTTATAAAGTCACTTTACTACCCATCATACGTCACTTTACTTCACTGTACTGCTGTCACCTTACATTGTGTGCACCATGTGCACTTGTATATTGTAAATAGTAACTAACTCTATTTTAAATTTAAATTTATTCTTTAGAAGTGTTTTTATTCTTATTTTTATTATCTCTTTCTGACTGTTGCACTGAGCCAAAGCAATTTCCAAGTCTGTGACCTCCTGTTACTTACGTGGCAATAAACATGATTCTGATTCTGAAAGACAACTTTTAAAATTGTGACGTGGAACCAAATCGTGACGTGAGAAGCCCGCCTCCAGCAGGTGATTGACAGTGGGGAGAAGCTGAAACAGCAAATCAGCGCAGTCTGTGATCAGCGCATGTATGGAGCTATTGTTTGAATAATATTTGTGTGTGCGTAAAAAGATTTGTGTGTACGTAACCAGATTTGTGTGTGCGTAACCAGATTTGTGTGTGTGTAAAAAGATGTGTGTTTGTGTTTTTTTTTTTTACACACAAATCTTTTGACGCAGTCCTGCCTTCGCAGATTAGCAAGTGTAACTTGGACTGTGTACGTCTGTACCCAGATTTGTGTGTGTATAATTTGACATTTGTATCTGTAACAGAACAATCTGTGTGTAAATAACAACGTTGTACGAAGAGAAGAACGGAAAAAAGCTACGCACAGGCTGTGTTTTACACACACATCTCTTTTTGACACACTTCAGCCGCCAAGCATGTCTCAAAAATATTCGTAAGTGTAATGTGGTTGTTCTAGCAGTACACCAGCAGATGGTGCTGTTGTAGCTGGTTATTACCTACACGCAAGAAAATCAAAACCTACTGCCTTGACAAGACACTACCGCATCTGTTTAGGATTTTTTTTTTTCTATATTAAAAATTCTGTCATTCACACAGAACTATTATAATAACTGGATAGGGTATTACTGGCTTGGAGCTGAAGGACCCACATGCTCGGGGGACTCGCGTACTGCAGACTAAAAGACAAAATTCACGTGGGCTACACAAGCATTTTCCCCATAGAACTATGGAGCTATTATTGTTTCAATAATATTTGTGTGTGCGTGACCAGATTTGTGTGTACGTGAAAAGATTTGTGTGTGCGTATCCAGATTTGTGTGTGTAAAAGAAATATTTGTGCGTGTGTAAATAGATTTGTATGTACGTATCAAGATTTGTGTGTGTATAATTTGACATTTTGTATCTGTAACTGAACAATCTGTGTGTAAATAACCACGTTGTACGAAGAGAAGAACGAAAAAAGCCTAAGTGCTACGCACAGGCTGTGTTTTACACACAAATCTCTTTTTGACACACCTCTGCCGCCAAGCGTGTGTCAAAAAGATTCGTAAGTGTAATGTGGTTGTTCTAGCAGTATACCAGCAGATGGTGCTGTTGTGGCTGGTTATTACCAAAACGCAAGCAAACCAGCAGAGTTTGTGGCACTAAAGTGTAGATTTGTCAAGTTCAGGATGACAAGGGACACTAAAATTCCCACAAAATCCGACCTTTATGAAAGCTGTAGGTTCTCTGTCAGCTGTTTTATATGGAAGATTTTTTGTGTCATCAGATTTTGAATTTTTTTTAGTGTGAATTTTTCCGTTTGAAATTTTTAACCCTGAAAAAGCATGTTTGAATATTTTAATCTTTACATTTCAGTCACTAAAAATTCAGTTTACGAATTTCAATGTGATTAAAATTTCAAAATGACATATTCACCTTCAAAATATTCAATATATGTTTTTTTCAATGAAAAAGACGGATTATTTGTTCCATCAGAAATTGAATTTTAAATGGACCTGAATTCATCTATTTCAATGTTTTTAACATCTTGAATATTTTTTTCTGTGGATTTCAGTCACTGATTATCAATTTCATAATGTTAAATTCAACAGTCAAAATTCAACGAGAAAAAATTCAATGGTGAAAAATGCACATGACACATCCGGTGTTCTTAGTTGAGTGCTCTGTCAGTTGGTCTGCGCATGCGTCATTTTACTGAGGTAAAGACAGGCGCTAGCTTTAAGCAGGTCCATCGGTTGATAACATGAATCTAACAGGTTGATATGGGATTTCTAATGAATGGATTGTGATGAAACCAAGGCGAATAACAAGATGATACTACATTAATTTGATGAGTAAGTCTTTTGAAAATTTTGGGTAAATGTGCTTGTTTCAAATCTGTATATTCCTGTTTTTTTATTTAGGCTGTGTGTGTTTGTTTGTGTTCATGAAAACCATCACATTTGAACATTTATAGCAACAAAGGACAGTGTTATTGTTGGTAACGTTACACAGTATTTGGGTCTAGTTTCCCGTGTAGCAGTTTCCACAGGGCTCACTCGTGTTACTTGAAAAAGAGCTCCACGTAAAGGAATTAACAAAAAACCTGTATTCCACAGCTCGAACTCTTGTACACTAAATGATATTTGCTGAGTTGTCTCTGAAATAAAGTAACAACGGTAAGAACACCGTATGGCTCCTTATTTCTTGAGCTGTGAAAAGTGACTTGCTCTTTCGGCTCCACTCGCTCCGTAAGCAAAGAAAAACCTCTCTCTCTTTCTTAAAGTGACGGTAACGTAAACATTCTAAGTTAACAAAATCTCCATTAGTTCTAAAGCCTAAGTTATACTTGCGCGGAGCTTACGGAGGTGACGTGACGTCACTTGCGCAACGCGTTGGTCACCGCAAGGCCCTTACGTTGCCTGCCGCGCAGCATCGAAATTTTCTAACTGCGTAAGGATCGCCGCAAGGAAGCTCCGCTGTGATTGGTCCGTGGGTGTGTATTGGAAGGAAGCATGAAGCGACTGCAGCAGGGACAATGGACGAGGCACTATGGAGCAGACTGCTTCACGCTTCGAAGGAAAAGCAGTTTGGGCTCAGAGCCTGATATACAGGAGACTGTGGACTATCTAACATATATATAACTTATATCTAACATATATATAACTTATAAACTGTGCAGTCGTTTGTTTTGCACTGTTCCTGTATTTGTTTGAATCGTAGCTGCGTTTGTTGCTTTCCTCCTGCACTCGTAAATCGTTCATGTTTGTCTCAGATATTTACCACTATTATTGTTTTGCTGTTTGTGCTGAAAACTATTTAATAATTATGTTTCCAACAAGAACTGTGTCTTTATTCACAGCATCACAGATAAAACTATCACATAAACCTACAGTAGAAACACATGTAATGAGCTCAAACAGCTTTGTTTGCTATTGTTGTTCTGAAGAGGACAAAGTAGCAGCGTAAATGGGACCGCTCCTGTGTGATCGCCCTCATGTGGTTTGTTGTGGGATTACAACATTCTCCTCAAAACTCCGTAAGGGGAGCGCGCCAGTATAACATCCATTGTGCTTACGTAGGTCCACCGCAACCGCTAACGTAAGCCACGCCGCGCAAGTATACACTAGGCTTAAAGGGTCTAATGTAGATAACGAGAGATTCCAACGTCAGTGAAGAGAAAACAGAGTTCATTATGCGCAGACCAACTGACAGAGCACAGAACTCGTCAGAACACCGGATGTGTCATGTGCATCTTTCACCATTGATTTTTTTCTCGTTTAATTTTGACTGTTGAATTTAACATTATGAAATTGACAATCAGTGACTGAAATTTCACAGAAAAAAATATTCAAGATGTTAAAAACATTCAAATAGATGAATTCAGGTCCATTTAAAATTCAATTTCTGATGGAACAAATAATCCGTCTTTTTTTTTTCATTGAATATTTTGAAGGTGAATATGTCATTTTGAAATTTTAATCACATTGAAATTTGTAAACTGAATTTTTAGTGACTGAAATGTAAAGATAAAAATATTCAAACATGCTTTTTCAGGGTTCAACATTTCTAACGGAAAAATTCACGCAAAAAAAAATTCAAAATCTGAAGACACAAAAAATCTTCCATAGTTTTAGTTTACTTTGAGTTCTATGGGAAAATTTTCTGTGTAGCCCACGTGAATTTAGTCTGCAGTACGCGAGAATCCTTCAGCTCCAAGCTAGTGACACCCTATCCAGTTATTATAATAGATCCATGTATCATACAGTGGTGTGAATGACAGGATTTTGAATAAAGGAAAAAAATATCATAAACAGCTGTGGTAGTGTGTCTTGTCAAGGCAGTAGGTTTTGGTTTGCTTGCGTGTAGGTAATAACCAGCTACAACAGCACCATCTGCTGGTGTACTGCTAGAACAACCACATTACACTTACGAATCTTTTTGACACATGCTTGGCGGCAGAGGTGTGTCAAAAAGAGATTTGTGTGTAAAACAGAGCCTGTGCTTCGCTCTTAGGCTTTTTTCGTTCTTCTCTTCGTACAATGTGGTTATTTACACACAGATTGTTCTGTTACAGATACAAATGTCAAATTACACACACACAAATCTGTTTACGCACGCACACAATCCAAGTTACACTTGCAAATCTGCGAAGGCAGGACTGTGTCAAAAGATTCGTGTGTTAAAAAAAAACTTGTGTAAAACATACTTTTTTTTTACAAACACACAACTCGTTTTACGCACGCACAAATCTTTTTACGCACACACAAATCTTGATACGTACACACAAATCTGGTTACGCACGCACAAATATTTTTACGCACACACAAATATTATTGAAACAATAATAGCTCCATACGCATGCAGCCTCTATAGTCCATGTGACAGCCATTGATTGCCATTGTTGGAAAAAGTTTATTCTCAAGTCTGAAATGACAACGTACTGGCAAAAGCTGTACAGTTAGCTTTTGCTGATCATCATGGAGCCTGTTTGAGTTACCTCTAATCCTCAAGGAGCTTTTTTGAGTTCACTCCAATCCTCTTGGAATTGGTATACCTTTGGTGGCACCGGAGTAGCAGTTCGCCCTGGCGACGGTTGGGTCCAGGGTTGTGTGATTGCGAAGCGCACACTCTGCCAGCGAGTTCTCAAAGCCTTCACACTGCACATGGACACAGCTCTGAACTGAAGTCTCTCTCTGCAGCTCTGAGAAACTGATGGTGTCAGCTTGCTGTGCACCCCTACAAAAAATAAATTTGGAGTTTGACATCAGCATTTAAAGCTGGGGTCCCTAACATATTGTATAGATATTACATGTTGTTTGTGTAAGGAATTGGCTTTTAAAAGTAAAATGTTGCCACTTTTTTCTTAATCTGATTAGAAAACATGTTCTCTTTTATAAGCACTATTTCACTCTTTGGGCTGAGAGGTGTTGCTGGGTGATGTTGGTCCTCTCATTATCACTTTTCTGTCTGAAGATGTGACAGAAATACATGCATGTGAACCCCAGTGATAGAAACAAATCTAGAATTATCTAAAGAAGAATTCATAGCATTAAGTTAGTATGATTCAAAGCATGAATCATTGATTCATAAATTGGTTAACAACCATTTCTATCATTGATTACTTATGATTATATCACAGTCAGTGGAGATTCTAATGCAAACTACCGTTGGTTATGTAATTATTAAACCACACAACCGCTCTGCTCCTTATTGCTCATTTTTTAAACACACAACTCAGTGTGTTTAAATTATACAAACGCACTTCTCCTTATTGTTTAATCTGCTTATACCATGGTCAAAACACAACAAATTAAGTTTCTAAAAAATGTTTTTTAACATCCTACTGTATTACACATAGTTCTTGTTTTGTTAAGCACTTTTTGTTGGCGTGCCTGCCTCCCTCCCTTTTTCTAGATGTAGATCAAGCTTTTTCTAGATGTAGATCAGATCTTTTTCTAGATAGATCAAGCAGAGCCTGAACTAGTTAGAGACAAAGATGCTGCTTTTAAGAGACAATAACAGAAAGCCTGAACTAATTTTAGTTGAACAAATCGATGCCATTTTTAAAGGCAACTATTAAAAGTACTCGATTAAAAGTCTCGACTTCTATTTTTGAACTTTAGCCTCTGTCCTGTCAATTTAAGCGCTCGCGAGCCCCCGCCGGTGGGGGCAAACGAGAAAAATACATCTGCTGGCAATAGCAGATGTATTATGAACTTCATAAGCCACAAGCTATATATCATTGTAAGTGTAAACGATATCAGACTTTGCATTAAAAAGATATAACGGTTAATAACCGAGGTGAAGTTGGCCGAACGTTTGATATTCGCCTGATATTCGCAAGGGACCATCTGAAAATTGCAGGAGGTCAAAACGACAAATAAAGACTATAAATCAACAAAGATATTTTTCCCAGAATTGATGGGTGTAGTAGCTCCCATTTAATGATAGCTAGATACTACAGGCAACATTTTGGAAAAAAAAAACATTTTCACATTCTGTCTCTCACAGTTGAAGTGTACCTATGATGAAAATTACAGACCTCTGTCATTATTTTAAGTGGGAGAACTTGCACAATCGGTGGCTGACTGAATACTTTTTTTCCCCACTGTATATATATATTTCCAAATTCTTGCATGTAGTAGCTAGCTACTGTTCAATTGGAGCTACTACACCCATCAAAACTGGGAAAATTATCTTTATTGATTTTTAGTTAATTTTTGAATGTAGTAGCTAGCTATTGTTCATTGGGAGCTACTACACCCATCAAATCTAGGGAAAGTGTCTTTGCTGACTCTTGGTTAATTTTTCCAATTTCATTTTTGTTACTGTTAAGGGGAAAACAATATTTTCCCAAAATGTTTCCTGTAGTAGCTAGCTATCATTGAATGGGAGCTACTACAATAATATATACTAAAATATCTTTGTTGATTTTTTGTGAATTTTTTAAATTTTATTATACCTACTGTGAAGGGGAAAACATTTTTTTTCCAACATTTTGGCTGAAGTAGCTAGCTATTGTTCAAATAGAGCTACTACACCCATCCAAAATTATCTTTGTTGATTTTTAGTGAATGTTTATAATTTCATTTTTGTTACTGTGAAGAGGAAAACAATATTTTTCCCACATTTTGGCTGTAGTAGCTAGCTATTGTTAAAATGGAGCTACTACACCCATCACAACTGGGAAAAATGTCTTTGTTGATTTGTAGTAATTTTTTCCAATTTCATTATTCCTACTGTGAAGGGGAAAACAAAACTTTTCCCAAAATGTTGGCTGTAGTAGCTAGCTATTGTTCAAATGGAGCTACTACACCCATCAAAACTGGGAAAAATATCTTTGTTGATTTTAATATGGGCACAAAATAAATCGTGTTTGTATAAGTTTCTTACCTTTTGTCTTCTGCTGCTCCAACAAATTAGACTTTTCCCATCCTTGCTTAGTCTCTTTCTCTCCGTAAGTCTTCAGTGAAAAAGAATATCCACTTGTATTTCCCAAAGTATTACCCATTCTTCAGAAATAATAAAAAAACGCTCCGAAAAATGTTCAGGCTTCTCTTTCACATTTCACCAAGTTTGAGCTTTGTTTACCCCCACAAACATCATATCCACGTGTACCTTGAGTCCTTAGCTTTAAAAAGAGAGGTTCCATGAAAAGATAGGAGCAGGTTTCAGTCCGCAGGACCCTTGTGAAAAAGACAAACCGCATCCATTTGCAGAGGGTCCGTCTTTGCCTTGTTATTGATTACAGGCTAGCGCAATGTGCTAGCACTGAATGATTGACGTGTCAAAGTAGCCAATAAAAAGAGCTTTATTTTGATGGGTGGGACTTGTAGGAACTCTTCATTTTCACAGTAAAAGCGTGCGTAAAGACGCTGTTAGTACTGCTGCGCATATTTTATATGCATTTACACTACTAAAAAAATAATTTTGAAAACATTTAAAAGAAAATCACACAGATTTGTAACTTATAAGTACCAAAACTAAAAAATATGCTTTTTATGATGGTGAAATGTTAGTAAAGCAGTTTGGCACAATTTGGTACACATTTTGCCAAATTGGTTCCGAATGGCACTACTTGATAAAAAGCAGAAACTGCATGAAAACTATAAAACTTAGAAGTCTGAAACTTTACACAGTTTTTGTCAACACCACAATGAACATATTGGCTTAGAAAATGTTCTTCTTCCAATGAAGTAGGCTTTTTTAGGTCATTTATACATTTATGAATTTTTTAAGCGAGGCTAAAAAAAACAGGTTTCTTTCCCAAACTTCAAAGGATGCAAAGTAAAATAAGAATGACATACATTATTTCAGTGTATATTTACATAAACTAGAAGGGCCTAGCTTTAAAATGATGCATCACACAAGCATGTGAGATGTAAGATGTGTTTTTAAATAAGCATTTATTTAAGACATTTGGGTATGCCAAACTTTTGTGCACGAGCCAAATGTACAGATGTAGGAGTTTAAGAGGTTAACCGTGTGCCTTTTCATGGAACAAATTATGAATATTTAAATTAGCTGTGCTCAGTGCTGTGTGCTGAGGAATATAGAATCTGTAACTTACCATTACTTACCAGACTACCATCAATGGTAGTGTGCATTGGAATCCTCACTCAACATAATATTCACGTTCAGTTACAGGTTCCATAACACTCTGCCTCAGCTGTCACTATAGCAATACACAGTATATAGCACAAAAATTTAACCAACAGATTTCATTATGAAGTTACTTGTAAAGTTTTTTTCCAATATGGTGTGAGTGTTTAGACCTTGGTATAAACTGTTAAATCCTGGACTACAACTTTCCTGTCAACTTCTCCCGATGAATGAAGGCCTCTGATTGATCAATCCTTATGGCTCATATCTGAATCTACAAAGAACATTTGAAACTAAAAACACTAGGATCATAGAGAGCAAATTATTAAGCCCAAAATTACACAAAACTGAGTCCGAGGAGTTTAGTTTTCAATGTAGCTCAATAGGAGTCTAAATTTGTCCATGAGCACTTCCCTATTGGGCTTCATTGAAATAGAGGATTAGCATGGTCCATCTATATGCAGTCTATGGTTCCGTGCAGTTTCCTCACAGTTTCTCGCCGTGTTCTCTGCAGAAGATGTTTGCAGCTGCCTTGTTCCAGGTGGAGCCGCACACCAGCCTCCTGTCCGCAATCAGGGGGTTGTGTTTGTTTGGGATGCTCAGCACGATCACATGGGACGTCCCCTCTTCTGCGCTGCTGTAGGTCAGGTGCTCCGCTATAAGCACAACCTCCACAGTGATATATTATAATTCTTCTTTACTGTACATGATAAAGGGCACACTCACGTAAACAGGTGTCGGAAAAGTGGGACATTTTGGGGTTTTGGTTTCGACACCCAGAAGCCATCGCCTAAAACAGATTTCAACAGGTAAAAGTTTCATCTTCCCATTTACCCTGAAATCACTAAAAGCCAGTATATGGCTCACTCCACACTAAACTTTACAATGCGTCAATCTAACTTCAAGCGACAATAAAATTGAACCAACATTTTTTGTACCTAAACATGTTTTAATACTATGTAGCTTATAGATATACATAGGATAATCTCAGATGGGCACTTTGGGGACATAATTGTTAAATTTAGGACATGTCATTTTGGAGGCTTTGTGAATGGAAGAATTAACAGGACAGAGAAGACTATTTAATGGCTAATGGTTGGGGATATACAGTGCCTTGAAGGGTATTCGGCCCCCTTGAACCTTTCAACATTTCGCCACATTTCAGGCTCCAAACATAAAGATATAAAAATTAAAAAAAATTGTCAAGAATCCACAACAAGTGGGACACAATCGTGAAGTGGAACGAAATTTATTGGATAAGTCAAACTTTTTTAACAAATAAAAAACTGAAAAGTGGGTTGTGCAATATTATTCGGCACCCTTGCGCTAATACTTTGCAGCGCCACCTTTTGCTGCAATTACAGCTGCAAGTCGCTTGGGGTATGTCTATCAGTTTTGCACATCGAGAGACTGGAATTCTTGCCCATTCTTCCTTGCAAAACAGCTCGAGCTCAGTGAGGTTGGATGGAGAGCGTTTGTGAACAGCAGTCTTCAGCTCTTTCCACAGATTCTCGATTGGATTCAGGTCTGGACTTTGACTTGGCCATTCTAACACCTGGATACGTCTATTTGTGAACCATTCCATTGTAGATTTGGCTTTATGTTTTGGATCATTGTCCTGTTGGAAGATAAATCTCCGTCCCAGTCTCAGGTCTTTTGCAGACTCCAACAGGTTTTCTTCCAGAATGGTCCAGTATTTGGCTCCATCCATCTTCCCATCAATTTTAGCCATCTTCCCTGTCCCTGCTGAAGAAAAGCAGGCCCAAACCATGATGCTGCCACCACCAAGTTTGACAGTGGGAATGGTGTGTTCAGGGTGATGAGCTGTGTTGCTTTTACGCCAAACATATCGTTTTGCATTGTGGCCAAAAAGTTAGATTTTGGTTTCATCTGACCAGAGCACCTTCTTCCACATGTTTGGTGTGTCTCCCAGGTGGCTTGTGGCAAACTTTAAACGAGACTTTTTATGGATATCTTTGAGAAATGGCTTTCTTCTTGCCACTCTTCCATAAAGGCCAGATGTGTGCAGTGCACGACTGATTGTTGTCCTATGGACAGACTCTCCCACCTCAGCTGTAGTTATCTGCAGTTCATCCAGAGTGATCATGAGCCTCTTGGCTGCATCTCTGATCAGTCTTCTCCTTGTTTGAGATGAAAGTTTGGAGGGACGGCCGGGTCTTGGTAGATTTGCAGTGGTCTGATACTCCTTCCATTTCAATATAATTGCTTGCACAGTGCTCCTTGAGATGTTTAAAGCTTGGGAAATCTTTTTGTATCCAAATCCGGCTTTAAACATCTCCACAACAGTATCTCGCACCTGCCTGGTGTGTTCCTTTGTCTTCATGGTTCTCTCTGCGCTTTAAACAGAACCCTGAGACTATCAAAGAGCAGGTGCATTTATACGGACTTTTGTACATTTGTACTTGATTACACACAGGTGCATTCTATTTATCATCAGTCATTTAGGACAACATTGGATCATTCAAAGATCCTCACTGAACTTCTGGAGTGAGTTTGCTGCACTGAAAGTAAAGGGGCCGAATAATATTGCACGCCCCACTTTTTTTTTCAGTTTTTTATTTGTTAAAAAAGTTTAATTATCCAATAAATTTTGTTCCACTTCACAATTGTGTCCCACTTGTTGATTCATGACAAAAAATTAAAACTTTATCTCTTTATGTTTGAAGCCTGAAATGTGGCGAAATATTGAAAGGTTCAAGGGGGGCGAATACTTTTGCAAGGCACTGTAACTATAATCAATCTGTAATTATAGGTTTTGCATTATGCAAAAAAAAAATATTGGACGTAACAATCGTGTCCACTTTTGTTATGTCCAAAAAAGCTGTCTTATTCATCCATCCATCCATCCATTTTCTTCCCCTTAATCCATTTCTGGGTCGAGGGGTGGCGGTCAGAGCTGCACCCAGTACACAGAACACCAGCCCCTCACTGCTCCTCCTGCAGGTGGTGAGTCCACAGCCTTGATCTTTCAGTGGGGGCTTCAGGCAAAGTGTCTTGCCCAAAGACACAACGACAGCAGACATCTGAAAGCTGTCTTAGAGCGCTGTTAATAGTACAGGCGTGAACAAATCTGTGTTTAAGTAGTGCCCTTTCACTGGACAAACAAGCTGGAAACAAACTAGAGTGGGTGCTGCGAACATTCAGCAGTAACGGCCGCAGACATTTCGGGACTTTTTTGTGTCCAAAATGTAACACATTGGTACAGTTTAGTGTGGAGTGAGCCCTATATGACATACTCAGGTTCATTTATGTCTCAGAATATGAATCAGATTTCCCTAGTTTAAACTATACAGTGGGGCAAAAAAGTATTTAGTCAGCCACCGATTGTGCAAGTTCTCCCACTTAAAATAATGACAGAGGTCTGTAATTTTCATCATAGGTACACTTCAACTGTGAGAGACAGAATGTGAAAAAAAAAATCAGGAATTCACATTGTAGGATTTTTAAAGAATTTATTTGTAAATTATGGTGGAAAATAAGTATTTGGTCAATAACAAAAATTCAACTTAGTACTTTGTAATGTAACCTTTGTTGGCAATAACAGAGGTCAACATAAAAGAAACTCTGTGGGGGGGGGGGTTTTAATATTGCACTTGGTTCAAAAGTATTTACAGATGTCTATGTACTTTAGCAGCGGAGAATATGGGAAAATGCATATTGACAGAATAAGTATCGATAATAGATATCGAACAATAGTACAGTTAAGACTAACAGCAGTTAAGTGGCTAGTGACAGTTTCTATAGTGATCTATCAGTGACACTTGTGGCAGACTCAGCGAGTTCATGTTACACATTCTCGTATGTACAGACTGACAGCAGCAGTGAGGAGAACCTGCGAAACCTCTCCTTCACACAGCGAGGATGAATTAGTTTGGTAACTGAAGCTGCTCTCCAAGCAGAGAGATTTGTCATGCAGGGGGTGACTGTCATGGTCCAGCATAGATGTTAGTTTGCTCAGGACTCCTCCTGTCCCCCACCTGCTGCACTTTGTCCAGGGAACAGCCCAGGACTGAGCTGGACTCGCTGATGACCTTGTCCAGCTTCTTCCTTCCCCTTCTGTGATGATGCTGCTCCAGCCCAACCACACCGTACACGATGGCTGATGACACTCACAGCAGTCAAGAAGGTCTTCAGGAGTGGGCCCCGCACTCCAAAAGACCTGACCCGCCTCAGCAGGTAGAGGCGACCTTTTTTGCCCCTGGCCGCTTCTTGAAGAGGGCTATCTGTGTTATGATTCCAGTCCAGTTTGTGGGTTTAAGATGAACACCCAGGTACTTTTCAGAGTCCAGCTCTCTCGATGTCTTTCCTGGATTTTTCACTGGGGCTGGAGCTGCAGAGGGACGTCTGCGGAAATCCACCACCATCTCCTTGGGTCCTCCCCGCTTGATGAGTGAGGGTTTCCTCTGACACCAGTCCACAAAGTCCAGTATAACTCCTCGTACTCTGTGTCATCGTCCTCAGGAGCTGAGTCCGATGAATGTCGAGAGTTTGTCCTCGGAGAACTTCTGGAGGACACAACCGTCAGAGTTGTGTCTGAAATTCCGAAGTGTAGAGGGTGAAGAGGAACGGCGCGGAGGACCGTCCCTGGGGGGCCCCCACACTGCAGGTCGGACCTCAGAAAGTCCCTGGTTCTCACAAACTGGGGTCTGTCTGTGAGGTAGTCCAGTATCCACTCGGACAGGTTGTAGTCCACTCCAGCTGTCTCCAGCTTGTCCCTGAGAATCCTCGGCTGGATGGTGTTGAAGGCGCTGGAGAAGTCGAAGAACAGAATCCTCACTGCGGAGCTGGGTTTCTCTAGGTGGGACAGCGAGCGATGGAGGAGGGAGATGATGGCGTCCTCAACTCCCGATGCCGGTCGGTAGGCAAACTGCAGCGGGTCCATCGCTGGAGGTCAGAGTGGAGCGGAGATGTCCCAGGACCAGTCTCTCCAGTGTCTTCAGCAGTGGGATGTTAGAGCCACTGGCCTGAAGTCGCTGAGGTCTTTGGCCCGTGTTTTTTTAGGCACTGGTACCAACACAGGACGTCTTCCAGAGCTGTGGTACCGACCTCAGCCTGAGGCTTAGGTTGAAGACGCGCTCCATCACTCCGCAGAGTTCATCTGCGCAGGAGCCAAGGAGCCTGGAGCTGATGTTATCTGGTCCACAGGCTTTCCTTGGCTTGATTTTAAGCAGCTCCATTCTGACCTGTGCAGCAGTGAATGACAGGGGTGGGGGCTGCAGGCTGGTGGTGGGAGAGAGCTGAGAGGTGTGGGCCCTGGTGTTAACGACCACGTCTGGGGGGCATTGTTCTCCAGCAGGGGTGGGCAGCAGCAAAGCAGGGGGTGGGGTGGGTAGTTGATTGAACCGCAGGTAAAACGTGTTCAAGTCGTTAACCCATTGTCTGTTCTCCACCAGCGGAACAGGTTTTGGTTTGAACCTCGAGATGGTCTTCAGATTGTCCCAAACACCTTTAACGTTTTTTCTGCTTAGCTGCTCTTCCATTTTGCCCCTGTATCGAGCTTTGGCCTCCCTCACTGATGTTCTCAGATGTCTCTGTACGTCCCTCAGCTCCTCTTTGTTCCCAGATCGAAAAGCGCGCTTCTTTGCCTTCAGCAGAGCCTTTACGTCGGAATTAATCCATGGCTTGTTGTTGGCAAAGCACCGCATGTGTTCTCAAAGCAGAAGTTTATCCTGTGATACACTCCGTCATGCCATTAATGTCCTGCCCATGGGGGTCACAGAGCTCGTCCCATAGGGTCCTTTCAAAACAATCCCGGAGGGCCTCAACAGTGTCTGTATTCCATGTACGTATCGAGCGCCTCACCACGGCTGCCTGTGCACTAATGGTTTGTAGACAGGCCTGCGTCCTTGGCATTGCTGAAGAACAGATCCAATATGTTGTCTCCTCTAGTGGGACAGGGGACATATTGTGTGGTTGAAGTCCCCAGTAATAATAAATAAGGCCTGCGGGTGCTGCGTCTGCAGGTCACCGACAGTGGAGAGCAGAGCATCACACGCACTGTCTGCTTTTGCAGATGGAGGGACATAGACAGCTATGAGAATAACATGCCCAAACTCCCGCGGCAGATAGTATGGCCGCACACCAATGGCAAGAAGTTCAATGTCTTTCTCACACACCTGGCGTTTCACAGTGCAGTGCTCCGGCTTGCCGTAGCTGTTGTTCACAAACACGGCTAGCCCTCCGCCTCTCCTCTTTCCACTGTCCGCGGTTCTAACCATGTTTCTGTAAATACCTGGAAGCTGGCGTCACGGTACTCCCGCTGGTAGCGCGTCAGTGCAGCCAGTTCGTCAGTCTTATTGGACAGAGACCTCACATTCCCGGTGATCACGGCAGGCACCGCAGGTCTGGATCTCTTTCTCCCTCGTACCTTCCATCCCCTGGGTGTTTTCCGTAGAATCTCAGGAATAGTGTGTTTACACCCGGCGCTGCCACGGAGAGCGGAGGGCTCTCCGGGAGACAAACAATGGGAGCGCGTGGGCACATCTCCCACAGGTATAATCCACGTTTATGATGAGGAAAACGGTGGAAAAAACACGGCGTGTCTCACTTCCTAAGTGGGCACTAGCTTCACACGGCTGGATTATAACAGCAGTTACCAAAAAAGAAAAAAATCAGTGGCTAAAAAGTAAAAAAGTGAGAAGAAAAAGGGAGAGCGATGCAACTTGCAGCCGGCTCCCGCCCGCGCATGTGTAGTATGAAGCAGTTAGCCTTTTATCTTGGATTAGAGCAGAGAAAATGGTCCGAACCAAGCGGCTACTGTTGGAATATTATAGGCCGCCTGCACTAGTTAAAACTAAAATCAGTTTAGTATTGTTTCTGTTGCTAAATTAATATTTAAACAACTTAAACATCAGAAATTATTAGGTTTATACAGCACTTGTTTGTGTAAATCTCAAAGAGCAGTTAGTTCAAGGTTAGTCTGTGTGAAATGGGAGGGAGACAAGAGTGGTTATCAGAGCAGGTGCCAAACGTTGGCAGCTGGCCAGAAGGAGTCGTGGAGTCCATACAGTTGTGATGTCATTTGACCTTGGATGTATAGTATAAAGGGATGTGCAGAAGTGGTCACGGAAACTTTTTGCTTTTTCTTCTGACAAGGAGCAGTGAGACGTCCCCGAGGCCACTCCTTATTTTGGACGCGAAGCGAGACTTGTGTTCGCAGACCGTTAATATTGTAATATTGCTTGCAAATCTTCAATATAACCTTTTGAAATCAGGTTTGGTATCTGTCATTTCTATTTACTGTTTTAACATTGGTTTTTGTCTCTTGTTGAACTAAAAGGGCCTGCAGAACGAAACGGGCTGTGCGGCCTGTCTGCAGCTTCTGGGGCGGGGGAATTCTGACAAATTACTGCACTACTCCACCTTGTGACCTGTCCTGCTCCAACCAGCGGCTACTCCACCTCTGCTGTTGTGACCCGCCTTGCTCCACCCAGCTACTCCATCTCTGTTGCTGTGACCCGTCCTGCTCCACCCAGCTACTCCACATCTGTTGCTGTGACCCATCCTGCTCCACCCAGCGATTACTCTATATCTGCTGCTGTGACTTGAAGGGCTGTTTCTTTTATTTTTGCTGTTATACCTGAATTTCTCCTATGGGGATCAATAAAGTATCTAGCTATCTATCTATCTAGAATGGGCTCTATGCACACACCACTTTCGTGTTTTAGTTAAAACGACAGTTGACTTCCGGTGCGCAGGGATCGGCTTGAGTTTCACTGGAGTTCACCAGATGTTTATACGAGTTATCTAAATAGTGCTCAAACAGGAATTAAACTGAGGATGCTGGGCAATATTGGGACACAACAGTGCTCTTTGATCAATGAGGATCTGTGGTCGGTCATGAAAATTCATAGTTTTTTACATCATAATCAACGGGAACCCATATGATCTAAGGTGAAACGTACCGAGCGGGAGGCCACAGGATCAACCATGAAAGACACTGAACAGCTGATAGTCAGTTGTCAAAAAAAACAGGGTAATACTGGACAATAAGCAGAGGAAGGAGACCTTCCATGAGCCCCTACCAGGGTTCAGCAATCTCAGTTGCACGGCATGTGCTTGACCGGCCATGCAGAGTCCCATGAAAAATGTATTCACAACACCCAGCTAAGGTGGTGAAATATACCAGCAACCTCCACATACCACAAACTAGCAAAGACAGTAATATCAAAGCATTGTCAACTACAAATCTTGTGTTGGGAAGGAGAATACCACAGTGAACAGAGAAACCCACAGAATGGTGCCATATACAAAAGCAGCCAGATTGGAGGAGTGCCCTGCCAGAGAAAAGCCTTTGTAATAGTGTGCAATAGCGCCTAGAACTAAATTCAGTCCAACACTGGGGGATTGTGTATGCTCATTTCTCACCATACAGTGACACATGCCATTGCAAGTGGCAGCACAGTTGTAGAGATGTGGGAGCAGACGCGAACAGCAGCCTGCACTACACAGTACACAGCTAGTAGCTGGCCATAATTGATAGCAGAGGTGTAGTAGTGCAAACAGCAGTACTCACTAAACACAATCACACACAGTAAAGCCTAGTTCAAACGAGACGATTTTAAAATTGTCGGCCGGAGATAAATAATCAAGGGTCTAACTTCTTTGGTCGTAAAGTGTGCGGTGCGCAGCCACACGGCAAAATCACGCAAACCGTACACATCACACACGAACCGATTCGGACCCGGGGGTGTCCGTTTGACGCTGGTTCGCGTCATCGCGGTTGGTTATTTTGGCGGTGGTTCTGCTTCTGGTGCGGTCCTCTGGCGGTCCTCCTTTCGGCGTTAATGCGGTGTGACCGTGGTTTCTGGGGTGCATGGTGCACTGCTTCGTCGGTAGACTGTTTCAGCGGTGCGTTTGACAACGGCGGTGTTTATGGCAGGCTTCTATGGTAGCACACTTTGACGGTGGCCCACTTGTCGGTGGCCCGCTCTCCTAATTGACCCACGCCTGTGGCCGCACGCTCCGACGCCTCGCCTCACCCTCCAACACCACGCCGGTGGCCGCTGTTCGATGCCACGTGGTGGCCGCCGTTTGACACCACGCCGGTGGCCGCACGCTTCGATGCTACGTCGGTGGCCGCTGTTTGACACCACGTTGGTGGCTGCACGCTTCAACGCCATGCCGGTGGCCGCAAGCTTCGACGCCACATCAGTGGCCACGCGCTTCTACGCCTCGCCAGTGGCCACGCGATTCAACGCCACGCCAGTGGCCGCTGTTCGATGCCTCGCCAGTGGCCACGCGCTTCAACGCCTCGCCAGTGGCCACGCGCTTTGACGCCACGCCAGTGGGCGCTGTTTGACGCCACGCCGGTGGCCGCTGTTCAACGCCACGGCAGTGGCCGCTGTTCAACGCCACGGCAGTGGCCGCATGCTTCGACGCCACGCCGGTGGCCGCACGCTTCAACGCCACGCCAGTGGTCAAACGCTTCGACGCCACGCCGGTGGCCACACGCTTCATATATTCTACGAATTGCATTAGTCCTGGATCTATAGCCCGTCCGTACGTGTGGAGCGGATCCCTCTCTCAAAATGTGGGTCTCCCCAAGGTTTCTCATTTTTTCCCACTGGGTTTTTGAGTTTTTCCTTGCAGGAGGGTCTTTTGGACTCCCTATGGGTCAAACAAAAAGAACAGCGGTGATGATCCAGGACATTTAAGGACACTAACGATTCAGTTATTCCTGTGATGAACTGTAGTATCCGCTTACGTCACTTCCCGCAGCACAAATAATTGCTTACTGCATCAGCAGCCTCACGTCATTCCTGTAGGCCTTCGCTGCCGCCATAGAACAAATATCTTCAGGTAATCATTCATTCCGGCACCTTCCTTTTGGGGGATTTCATCTCATAATCTCTTTCCCCTTCTGCAAATGTGTAGTGCTCTGCCGGGGTCTAAGTGCTAAATCCCAACCACATTCTGTTCAGCACAATAAATGTAATCTTGAAAATAATGTCTTTAGTGTCATTTGTGTAATTATGCAGTGTCAGATTACCTGCCAACCAACATACAATTCTAATACCCGTTCGAGTCTCTCCAGATTGAAATTGCTTTCGTTGAAAATTTGACATTTACTTTAAATAATGCACTTTTGAACAAAAAAATCATACAGGTCCAGAGGAAAGGCTTTCGGGGTCCAGATTTGGACCGCGGTCTGTCAGTTGGGGACTCCTGGTATAAGGCCACACCTCCACCGGCTGCGTAAATGTACTACGTATCAGTCCAAACGTGTCCGTTTCGTCTCCGTCTCTGTTTTCTCCATGAGGGGGAATGGAAGTGGCTCCACTGCCCGCAACATGCGTCCGTATGACGCGTGTAGGGAGCAGTGAGTCCACGCAGGGTGCAACGGACACGGACGGACAAAATAGAAACAATCCTATTTTTTACGTACGTCGACGTGCTTATGGTCAGTTTCCATTGGAAATCCAAAGGAAAAATATATTTACTACATTATTATACATGTATGGACCACAGGACGAGGAGCCTCCCCCATTCAATTGTTCACATTCCAATGTGACGTCTGTTACGCCTTTCCTGTTTTAAGCCCCCCGACCGTGGTCGAGGAGCGCAGGGGAGATCCGTTGCTCCAGGGCCGAAGGGATGCTCCCTTCTCAGTTTGACCCTCACTGTCAAAGTGTGGTGTAGTTTCAAGGACTCTCCGGACTGTTGCTCAAGAGTGGGGCTTTATGTTTATCCCAATCCAACATACCGTGATGCACTCGTTCCCTGTCTTGCTCCGGACGTACTCGCTCTCACGCCAAACTTTACATACACTCCGCTCTCCCAGTCTCTGTCTACCTCGAGGCGCGCTCCCGTCACCGCCGTGCGCCTCCACACACACACACACACGTTCCCACAGAGCTACTGCACTTACAGTATGAGATAGACAGATCTCACAACACGTCCAATCACACAGCTCATGCCAATTACACACCGCGTCTTTTATTTGAATGGTCTAACATTGCCCTAAACACGCAATGTTCTCAGCTTTGCTGGCACAGCCAGAGCTGCGCACTGCTGCTGCCGGTATGGCCACTATTCCGTTTTACGCACGTCTGACGGGCTGCAGCCTACGTGCGTAAACTGAGACGCGGCCGGTGGAGTCCAGCACTAAGATATGCCACATTAAATTTTTACGCCAGGTGGGACATTTAACAAGGGTTCTTAAAGTGGTTGCCGCCGGTCCAGTATTTAATTGTTCTATAAAAGGTATTTTTCCTCTTTTATGTACAATATGATCTGTTTCTGTAAAATCTGTCTAATAAATCGCATTGTAATTACGCTCTGTCTAATGGTATTATAAGCAGGTAAAGTAAAAAAAGAGTCAGTCCTATGTTTGAAAAAATTATACTGCTTATGATATTAATAATTCCAAATCAATATCACATTGATGTTAATAATGACATGTTTCTACGTACTGTGGGTGGATGTGGATCTGCTCCACTGGGACTATGTCAGTCGTGGTCTGAGCGCGGTTCTTCTTCCATAGAGAGAACTTCACCATGAATGCAGAAGGTTGAGGTCTGCCACAAAAAAAAAAAACATAATTGCCTTAAGTGCATAAATCATTACTTTGATCCATTTGAAAATACATGCGTTCAATTATTTCTGTTCATTTTAGCGCTTATCGTTTGTATAACACACCAAAAAGCTCTTGATGACGTGCAAATGTGAGAGAACAATCACAAAACAAGTGGGTATTCAAGGGTGGGTATGGGGCAACAGTAGCTCAGTTGGTAGAGCATTGGCCTTTGAGCCTGAAGGCCTTTGTGTCCTTGGGCACAATGATAGCAGACAGCAATCACTTAATATGTCTTAAGACATATGTATTCAGACTGGCTTTTAATACTCAGTAGCACGGCAACACTGTAGTTTCTCATGGTTTTATCTGACTGTTTTATTGTTTGGTTGTATAAATGTTTTTAACAGATTTTATGTGATTTAATTGTAAAGCACTGTGGTCGCCTTGTGTCTTGTAAAGGGCTCTATAAATAAAATTGTATTGATTGATTGATTGGGCAAGACACTTAACCCCACTATGCCTGAAGCCCCCACTGAAAGACAGAGCAACCTCCTTGTGGACTCACCACCTGCAGGATCAGTGAGGAGCTGGTGCTCAGTGAACTGGGTGCAGCTGATTGCCACCCTCCCAACCCAGAAATAGGGAAGAATATGTATGGAAGAATGGAGGGTATTCCAAATAGATTATGAATAGAAGAATAAATATTATTCATTTACTGACATTTCAGCCATTATAGCCTTCATCATTCCTTTGTCTATTTTGGAGCGCAATAAACAAAATGGCCACCAGCCCAGGTGCTCATATAGTGGTAGGGGAAAGGCCCTGTGATGAAGGTGGAATCGAACACAGGACATCTCTGCTGTGAGTTAGTGCTAACCACTGACCACTGCTGTTGAGCACCTGGACATTGCACATTTACTTTTAAAGTGTGTTATACAGCAGGATGATTAAATGAGTTGGTAAACATGCTAAATATGTATTGTGTCAAACAATGCAGAAACACTTTATATTTCTCCTCTGTGTCTGTTAATCGTTGTTAAAACGATTGCATTTTATATATATATATATATATATATATATTTACATATTCAATTGTTTTTGTTTTTATTTAAATAGGCCAAAACACAGATTATTCAAACATTTAATTAATAGTCGTGGTCCCGAAGAGCTACCAGCTCCCATAGGGAATATGAGGGACGTTAACCAAATCAGTCAACCAAAATTCATACAGTATATAAATATATTGTAAAAACATTTTATACATGTATATTAGACAAAGATTGATATTTTAATATACTTATATTTATATATAAATATATTTAAAAGTATATTGATCCAATGACCGGGTGTGATGCGGGCCACGGCTAAAAATAGTGTGCATGTGTCCGAATCGCCAACAGAATGAGTGCACTGACTCACTCACTCAGTCACTATATAGTCCCGAACTATATAGTGAGTGAGTGGATAGGGTATAGTGTGGACATTCGGATACAGCCCAGGATATCTGCTCTTCTCCCTGTACACCAACCACGGCACGTCCAGCCACAACTCCGTTAAGCTCATCAAATTCGCAGACGACACCACCCTCATTGGACTCATCTCCATCAACGATGAGGAGGGAGTTTGACCGGCTGGTGTCCTGGTGCAGTGGTAACAACCTGGAGCTGAACGCCCAGAAGACAGTAGAGATTCTTGTGGACTTCAGGAAGAGCACAGTCCTCCCGCCCCCACCCCCTCCCACCCTGATGGACTCCCCCATCACCTCTGTAGAGTCCTTTCGTTTCCTGGGCACCACCATCACTCAGGAACTCAAGTGGGAGCCAACCCTCAGCTTCCTCCTCAAGAAGGCCCAGCAGAGGATGTACTTTCTGTGGCAGCTCAGGAAAGCCAAGCTGCCTACACAGATGTTGGTGCAGTTCTACACGGCCATCATCGAGTCCATCCTCACCTCCTCCATCACTACAGAGCATTATGCGCTATGCAGAGAAGGTGATCGGCTGCAGCCTCCCATCGCTACAGGACCTCTACAACGCCCGAGCTCGAGGCCGGGCTGGTTGTATCACAGCCGACCCCTCTCACCCTGCCCATAGACTGTTCCAACCTCTCCCCTCGGGCAAGAGACTACGGCCCATTCGGACCAGAACCTCCCACCATAAGAACAGTTTCTTCCCCTGTGCTGTTGAACTCATTAACACTTCATAACCTGTCCCCTCACCCTTTATAAAGTCACCTTACTGCCCTTTATAAAGTCACTTTACTGCCTATCATAACTTCACTTTACTGCTGTCACCTTATTGCACTGCTTACTGCATATTGTGTGCACCATGTGCACTTGTATGTTGCATATAGTAATTGTGATTGTAATAATTGTATTTGAATTGTTATACCTTAGAAGTGTATGCTGATTTTTATTATGCCTTACTCTATTCTTCTTTGACTGTTGCACCGAGCCAAAGCAATTTCCTAGTCTGTGAGTTCTTGTTATTAACATGGCAATAAAAATGATTCTGATTCTGAAATGACTTTCAGAGGATTTTTTTTATTTTTATTGTTAAATAATTATTTTGTTTTTGTTTTATTTTTACTTGACTGTATCTACTCTGCTATTCTATGTTCTTTGGATATGATCATGAGGACCCCCCACGAAAACGAGATGATACATCTCATGGGGTTTATCCTGCAATAACATGTCCATAAATAAATAAATAAATAGCCTCATCCAGAGCAATTCTGACCCAGGCGAAGCAGCAGCCAAGTTCCATTGGAAAAGAGGACACACAAATCATATACAGGGACGGTGGAAACAACAGAAACAAAGGAAACAAAGCTCACACAAAGACATATGAAAGGCCTATAGTTCACATGACGTACGTCTCCCTAGGGCCCGCCCCATTATTGAGAAGGACTGCATTAAACTGACAGAACTAATACATATATATATATATATATATATATATATATATATATATATATATATATATATATATATATATATATATATATATATATATATATATCTTATATATATAAAGATATAAAAACATAAAGATATAAAAATTAAATTTTTTGTCAAGAATCAACAACAAGTGGGACACAATTGTGAAGTGGAACAAAATTTATTGAATAATTTAAACTTTTTTAACAAATAAAAAACTGAAAAGTGGGGCGTGCAATATTATATATATTAATATTAGATAATGGCTTGGCTCCTTCCTATCTCCAAGACAAGTTAGTGTCATATCAACCAAGTCGAGCGTTGCGCTCACAAAACGCCAGATGTCTGGTGGTTCCTAAGGTCTCAAAAATCACTGTTGGCGGCAGAGCATTTAGCTACCAAGCTCCTTTACTGTGGAATCAGCTTCCCATTTATGTTAAGGAAGCAGATACGGTCTCCACATTCAAGGCCAGGCTTAAAGCACTCTACTTTAATTTAGCATATAATTAGGTAATATATAATATATGGTGTATATATTATATATATATGCTGTATTATGTTAAATATTATACATATGTATAATGTTGTGTATTGTGTTATGTTGTATATTATGTTATATATTATGCTGTATGTTATGTTATGTATTTTATATAATATATATATAATATGTATGGTCCATCCATCCATCCATTCCATCCATTTTCTTCTGCCCGGAACACCTCCCCAGGGAGGCGTCCAGGAGGCATCCGGAACAGATGCCCGAGCCACCTCAACTGGTTCCTCTCGACGTGGAGAAGCAGCGGCTCTACTCCGAGCTCCTCCCGTGTGACTGAGCTCCTCACCCTATCTCTAAGGGAGCGTCTAGCCACTCTGCGGAGGAAGCTCATTTCGACCGCTTGTATCCGCGATCTCGTTCTTTCGGTCATTACCCAAAGCTCATGACCATAGGTGAGGGAGGGAACGAAGATTGACCGGTAAATTGAGAGCTTTGCCTTTCGGCTCAGCTCCCTCTTTACCACAATGGTCCGATACAGCGACCGCATCACTGCGCACGCTGCACCGATCCGCCTGTCAATCTCACGTTCTATTCTTCCCTCACTCGTGAACAAGACCCCGAGATACTTGAACTCCTCCACTTGAGGAAGGACCTCTCCACCCACCTGCAGAGGGCAAGGCACCTTTTTCCGGTCGAGCACCATGGCCTCGGATTTGGAGGTGCTGATTCTCATCCCAGCCGCTTCACACTCGGCTGCAAACCGCCCCAGTGCATGCTGCAGGTCCTGGTTCGTTGGAGCCAACAGGACAACATCGTCCGCAAACAGCAGAGATGAAATCCTGTGGTCTCCGAACCGGACCCCCTCCGACCCCTGGCTGCGCCTAGATATTCTGTCCATAAATACAGTGAACAGAACCGGTGACAAAGGGCAGCCCTGTCGGAGGCCAACATTCACCGGGAACAGGTCTGACTTACTGCCGGCAATGCGAACACAGCTCTGGCTCCGGTCATACAGGGATCGGATGGCCCTCAGCAGAGGACCTCCGACCCCGTACTCCCGGAGAACCCCCCAAAGGACACCCCGGGGAACACAGTCAAACGCCTTCTCCAAATCCACAAAGCACATGTGGACAGGTTGGGCGAACTCCCATGAACCCTCGAGTATCCGATGGAGAGTATAGAGCTGGTCCAGTGTTCCGCGACCGTGACGAAAACCACACTGCTCCTCCTGAATCCGAGATTCGACCATCGGCCGTAGCCTCTTCTCCAGTACCTTGGAGTAGACCTTACCGGGGAGGCTGAGGAGTGTGATCCCACGATAATTGGAACACACCCTCCGGTCCCCCTTCTTGTAGAGAGGGACCACCACCCCGGTCTGCCACTCCATTGGCTTGGCCTGCCGGTACTGGACAGCTGCCTCAGGAGTCCCCCGAACCATCATGGCTCGATAGGACTCCTTCTTCAGCCTGACAGCATCCCTTACTGCCGGTGTCCACCACCGGGTTCGGGGGTTGCCGCCGGGACCAGCACCAGAGACCTTGCAACCACAGCTACGAGCCGCCGCATCGGCGATTGAGGCAGAGAACATGGTCCACTCGGACTCCATGTCCCCCTCCTCCGCCGGGACCTGGGAGAAACTCTCCCGGAGGTGTGAGTTGAAAGTCCGTCTGACAGGGGGCTCAGCGAGACGTTCCCAGCAGACCCTCACTATACGCTTGGGTCTGCCAGGTCTGACCGGCTTCTTCCCCTGCCAGCGGATCCAACTCACGACCAGGTGATGATCGGTTGACAGCTCCGCCCCTCTCTTTACCCGAGTGTCCGAGACACGCGGTCGAAGGTCAGATGATACGACAACAAAGTCGATCATCGACCTCCGGCCTAGGGTGTCCTGGTGCCACGTGCACTGGTGGACACCCTTGTGCTCGAACATGGTGTTCGTGATGGACAAACTGTGACTGGCACAGAAGTCCAACAACTGAACACCGCTCGGGTTCAGATCAGGGGGGCCGCTCTTCCCGATCACCCCTCTCCAAGTGTCGCTGGCGTTTCCCACATGGGCGTTGAAGTCCCCTAGGAGAATAACGGAGTCCACGGGCGGTGCACCTTCCAGTACCTCTCCCAAGGACTCCAAGAAGGCCGGGTACTCTGCACTGCTGTTAGGCCCGTAGGCCGTCACAACAATGAGAGACTTGTCCCCCACCCGGAGGCGGAGGGACGCGACCCTCTCATTCACCGGGGAGAACTCCAACACGTGGCGGCTGAGATGGGGGGCAATGAGAATGTCCACCCCAGCTTGCCGCCTCTCCCCGCGGGAAACTCCAGAAAAGTGGAGCGTCCAACCCCTCTCAAGGAGTTGGGTTCCAGAGCCCAAGCTGTGTGTGGAGGTGAGGCCGACTATCTCTAGTCGGTATCGCTCGACCTCCCCCACGAGCTCGGGCTCCTTCCCCCCCAGTGAGGTGACGTTCCACGTCCCAAGAGCCAGCTGTTGTGTGTGCGGACTGGGTCGCCGAGGTCTCCGCCTTCGACCGCTGCCCAGTCCTCTCTGCACTGCTTCGCCACCACGGACCCCTCTGCGGGTGGTGGGCCCACAGGAGGGACTGCCCACGTCGTTCATTCGGGCTGAGCCCGGCCGGGCCCCGTGGGCTAAGGCCCGGCCACCAGGCGCTCGCATACGAGCCCCGACCCCAGGCCTGGCTCCAGGGTGGGGCCCCGGCTGCGCCATGCCGGGCGACGTCACTGATTGACCATTGTATAAGCGGATTAAACAACAAGGAGCAGTGCGGTTGTATGATTTTAACACACTCTGTGCCTCATTCCGTTCGAGACTATGCATCATGCGTTTAAACCATTCAACCACATATTAATTCCCACTTATAACACCAAGTAAATGGTCTTATTATAATTTTAAAGGCCAAAAATGATAAGTCATTTAAAACAAAAAAATCCTCAGTTATTTCACCTGACACAGTGAGCCGCCGTCAGGATCCAGCAGCTGCCGATGTATGCCCCTCCACAGTCGATCTTCCCCGTGTCCACCAGTGCCACCTGCCATTGGATCTGGTGCTGCCGGACACATTGAGGCTCGTGTCAGCCTGTGGGACTGTGCTATCTTGAATAGGAATGTTTGCCGTGATGTCAACATGCAATCATGTGATCCAGTGGTTGGCATCACATGCCCAGACAAAGGGCAGCCTTGTTGGAGGCAAACACCAATTCTCACTCAGGTGATATGGATCAGGCAGAAAACAGAAACCCTGTTATATTTTAGCTTCACTGTTTATCTTTAATCAAAGAATTTGCATAAATTAAAGCTGCATAAATGACTTTATTTTTGTATTCATTATGAAATTTCAATCCATATCTATGCAGTGCATTGAGATATACGTCCTTTTGAAGAAAAAGTAGCGCAGATTTGTGCTAGCGTGTCATTTAATTTTAGATCGAGTTTTCGTGAAACAAGGAAGAGAATGTGTTTTGGGTCCCGATTGTGACCAATCACAGCGGACCACTGGCCCCCACTTTCTTGAGAAAAGCCACAGGTCTCTCGTTAGCACAGACAGCGGAGGTAAACAAGCGGCGGAGGCTAATCTGAAGCTTCCCGTGTCTTCGTTACCAGTTACTGCTTACACAGCGAAACAGCCATCCTAAAGAAAGTATCGTTCCTCCGCGCACACCATCCAGGTTCAAATGTGTCCATATTGTGAGACGTGAGCCCCATATACAGTTAGCATGAGCAGAGGCTGAGGCGGAGGGGGGGTACGAAAGCTCCGTGCGGGGAAGGCGAGCAGGGAGCGCGAGCTCAGCGTTATCATTCGAAAATTTCTCAAAGTCAGTTAGTGCAACTTTAATATAATTACATAAACTGCTTTAAAGTATGAGACATGTTGATGTTTTCTTTCTACCAACCAATTTTGCGGCCATGTCCAAAATGTGACCTCACACTTAGTGCCAGCAAACATCCCTACATACTGCATGTGTTGGATGCTTACCGGTTTGGAAGGCACCCCTCCGACCACCCTCTTCCTGCGGCTTCCTCTACCTCTCTCCTGCGTCTCCTCCTCATCCATGAGGTCCATGTTAGGGATACCACACTGCACCAGAGACTCCAGGCTCTGTCTCCCCAAGCGAATCTCTGAAGACAAACACAATGGCATGGCAAGGAAAGGCAAAGAAGACCCTGCAGAGCTGCCTTTTGGAGAAGAACTTTACACAAAAAAGCCACTAGCATAACTCTGCTAGCTCCGCTAGCATAACTTCGCTAGTTTAAATCTGTGAGCCCAGGACTTCTGGTCTGAACACCCTTAGCCTCTGCTGCTTCTACAACTACTGCTACAGCTCGCTGCCATCTTTGTTATGAGTATGACGCATCGACATGCATTTATTGTATCGACGTATTTTTTGCGTCGACTTAATCGATTTCGTCGATGCATTGTCCCAGCCCTAATCCCTACAACTATATATTTCCTGTACTTGAATATTAAGTATTTCATACTTGCTTCTTTATTATGCTAAGATTAAGAGATTGTATACTTCTTTATTATGCTATAGTTGGATATTTTAGACTTGCTTCTTTAATATGCTAAAGTTAGAGATTTTCTTTTCTTTTAGAATAGAGTTTTTGTTCACTTATCTTTTGCTCAGTGCTCCTCATTCCTACTGTTCTGTAACTGGTGATGCAACACTGAAATGTCCTCCCTGTTTGATGAATAAATGTGCTAATAATTCCTTTAGGACTTCTTTTGAATTGGTATTCATAATGATAGGTAAAGGAGGACATTCAACTTTATTTTGAATACTTCTTGCTTCTGTTTTCTGTATTTACTGGAAAATGGAAAATAAACAGCTGAAATTTCTCAGCATAATGCTTTTGTTTATTTCTTACATTTATGTTTGTGCGAAAACCGACTATTACTTACCATTTCTGGGACTGGTGCCCTCTGCAAGAAAGGACAAATACAAAATTTAGTTGCCAAAGAGCAACATCAGGTCATAATGCAAAAGGTAATCAGATGTTTGCCAAAGGGACAAGCAGCATTTGTCTATAATATCAAGGCAAGGAACGTTTATTTGTACAAAAACAATAAGGCAATCAAATAAGGCTATATTAATTTCAAATGTATGGTTTATGAAAGAACAGTGGCAAATATGTTTCTTGTCCCTTTGGCCAATCGTAGACCTATTTTGTCTAATTCCACAAGCGGGAACAGATTACACTTACTTACAGACACACTATGAATAGATATTAATACGTTTTTGTGGAGTTGATAATTATGTGTCTGGTTGATTATCCTCACCTAAATGTCTTTTGAAATTACGCATCTATCTGCACCTATTTTATATCTATTTCATTTCTGTATGATTTTTATTATTGTGGGTGGATCACGTGTCAGGTGTTGATTGAATTTAATCCACTACTTACTTTTTCACCTTTGTGTCACTTCCAAAAGAGGAAGAATGCTGAAGGATGACAACCCTGGTCCCTCTACTCAAGGCCAACCAGGGCCTGCAGGAGTGGGTGAGGAACTATAGGCTGTTATGCTGCAAGGTCAACAGAGTAGGGAGGAAACCATGCATGCAGAACTGCGAGGGCTGAGGTCTTCACTGTCACAGACAGCTCTCTGCATCCTCTTCAACTTGGATTGCAGTTAGCCCTCAGGTAGACCTTCCTACCCCAGTACCACGCCAGCGGCTACACCCAATTTTTCCACATTGGAAGGCCAAGTGGAGACGGCGGAAAGTCTCTGCGCCCAGACACGCGCCAAGGCCCATTCACATCCGGATCTAAAGGAAGCACTCCTCACAAAGTTTGACATTTCACCTGAAATGTAGGAGTGGTGGGAACTGCTGTCATTCACTACAAAGCGGTCGCAATTGCTCCAGGGACCAGAATGGTGCTGCAACAGAGGATTTGGGATCCTGATTGAAGCATTTTTGAATAGTGGCAGTTCAACCCACGGCTCTTTAGTGCTCCTCGAGTGGCTCCTGGAGCCTCTTAAAAAATGTCTGAAAATGGTGGGGAGGGGGGTGTGCGCAACAATTGGTGTTCTGCTTTTATTTTAACAGTTCAATTCCCAAACAACACACACATACCACACTCTCAATCACAGCATGGTAAAATAGCATCATTATTTGGTGTTGTGTGACCTAAGTATTATACGGTATATGCTAGAGATAAGGAAACGGTTGACAAAAAACCAGGAAGAAGCAACACATAACCTCACTGAGACCCAGACAAGCCAGAAGACCTGGTATGACCAGCAGGCGAGGCACCGTGAGTTTCAACTAGGCCAGAGGGTCCTTTTTCTCCTTCCCTCCTGAAATTGCAAGCTATTGGCCAAGTAACACCTTCATCAAAAAAATGTGACCAGTGACGTACAAGATTCATTATCCAGACAAAAAGAAACAGAAGCAGACTTATGTAAAGAATGGAAAGAGCAGGAAGGGTCAGTCACGTCGCTTCTGGTGTAGCATGTGAGCGGACCGAAGGGGGGAGAAGAGGACACTGGATCTGAAGGACTGGGCCAGTAGTACCATGTCAACAGAGAGCTAGCTGAACAACTATTCAAAGTATTTGACGGCATTCCCTCTCTACTTGCTGCCAACCCAGGGAAGACAACTTTGGAGGAGGATCTCAACCGGCTAAAAGAAGGCAGTTCGATCAACACTTGGTGGAAAAGCTCAAGATGGAGGTAAAGGAAAGGCAGCGGCTGGACATCATCAAGTCCTCAAACTGCTTCAGAGGATTGAAGTCGGCCGTACACAGTTTTCCAGACCCCTTCACGGCTGCTCCAATTCACAGTGATGCCATTCGGTTTACACGGGGCGTCAGAAACCTTGCAGCAGCTTCTGGACCAGATTATACAGGGCTGTGACCACTGCAGCACAGCCTATTTAGATGATGTGGGGATTTAAAGCCATGGGCGACAGTGGCTCAGTTGGTAGAGCATTGGCCTTTGGGCCTGAAGGTCCAGGGTTCGAGCCCACCTACTTCACGACTCCCACTGATGTCTGTGGTCGTTGTGTCCTTGGGCAAGACACTTAACCCCACTTTGCCTGAAGCCCCCACTGGAAGATCAAGGCTCCTGTGGACTCACCAACTGCAGGAGGATCAGTGAGGGGCTGGTGCTCTGTGAACTGGGTGCAGCTCTGACTGTCACCCCCAACCCAGAAATGGATTAAGGGGAAGAAAAAGGATGGATGGATGGATTTAAAGCAACAACTGGAAAGTTGTTGCTTTTAAATTTTGTATCATGTCCAGTATCTTGCTCTGGTCCTGGACATGATACATAAAGCTGGGTTCACGTTGAACCCATCAAAGTGTGAGTGGGAAAGAGAAGAGACCCAATACCTCAGGTACAGACTACGTTGATATGAGGTGCATCCTCAAGTCGATAAGTTGGAAGCTGTCCGTAATTGCCCTCAACCTCGAACCAAGAAAGAGGTGTGGTCATTCCTGGGCCTGGCAGGCTGGTAGGGGTGCTTTGCCCTAAGGTGGCCTCCGTCGCAGCAGCTCTGACCACCCTGACTGCGAAAGAACAGAAGAAGCCTGGTCAGATGCCTGTGAAGAAGCAATTCAGACCCTCAAATCTTGCCTCTGCTTCTCTCAAGTCCTCAAGAGTCCTGACCACTTGCCGGTTCCTAGTCCAGGTGGATGCATCAGCTGTTGGGCTCAGAGCAGTTCTGGCCCAAGAGGAACCAAGAGAAAAGCAGCCAGTGCTCTACCTGTGCCAAAAAGTTTGCCCAGAGAGATTTGTTACTCAACAGTTGAAAAAGAAGGACTGGCAATCAAGTGGGAAAGCCTTCAGTATCTCACAGTAGCAGGAATATATGGCTCGCACACGGCTCGGGGTTCCAGGTTCACGCGCCTGTCCAAACTCCATTCCTTCCGCCTATGTAGTCATAGGTGACACACCCAAACCGAGAGCATCTTTGGCTAAGCCAAATATACCAGATGTGCACGCGCTTTCACTGCACCACGTTTTTTGTATTGTTGGTTTGTTTATTGTTGGCACCCATTTTCACTGCAGGAAATTAGAAATGTGCAGAACAATATTATTGACAAGTAGGTGTGAGTTTAAGCCAAGAAAGGTTTTTCTTTGGAATACGTGTATTTATTCTTTTTTGTAACGCCCATGGGAGGGGCTTGGACCAAACAGCTATATTCTGTATGGAAAAAAATATCAAATTGTAGTAGTAATAGTCTGAAATAAAGCTATGTGGTGAAAACATGTGTGTAGCTTGTCATCTCACTTCTTGTAGATGATAATCCACTCTCAGTCACTCTGATATAAAATAAGTCATTCTATGAATTCTAATACTACTGGTAAGTCCCGCTTTCCCTCATCTTAGGGTGTATTCAGACCTGAAGAGTCCTTTGCTCCGCTTGCTTGATCCGAATCAAAAGCGGACCAAACTTTTTTCTTTTGCTCCGGTTCATATTCAGACTGTCCTTTTTGCAAGTGAACTATTTTATATAAACATATTGACACGTGTGACGATCGGCGATCCTATTGGACAGCAGAGCTCACGGAGGATAGACGCGGGCCCGGCAGAAAACATTGAGGGCTCGTATGTGCAGCATGTCTGCTCTGCCTCTGTTTGCTCTTTTTAGAGCAAAACCACCTTCAACATCATCAACAGCAGCTCATATGACGCAGGCGAAACACGTAAATATTGGAACAGAGTCGGAGAATGCGTGGGGAGAAAGCCGAAGGAGACTGTCTGTGCGCTCCGTGCCCTGTCCCACACATGGATCTATGATAATAACGGCCCTGTTCAGCATTGTGGATAAACCATGGATCTATAATAACCACGGGACAAACAGACGCTGAGGATCAGGTAGGAACCAAAGAACACAATTCACTACATGATGCGGGATATTGCTCTTTGAGACGTGAGTCAAACAGTGTCAGGTTTTTAATAATGCAAATGGTTTGAAGATGCTGCCATTAACATCACTGTATACTGTGAGCAGTTTTAACTCCATAAGTCTGTTGCACAGCGTCTCCTCACTGCTCCAGGTCTGCACACGGCTCATTGTTTTTGTGTAGCGTTAGCAGCATAGTTAGCCGCTGCATGGCTAATTCCTCAGTTTCTGTCTGCGGCTTGTTAAGCCCAAAAAATGTGCACGTATCTTGGAGTTGTGTCGGATCGACACCGGATGTATTCAGACCTGATTCGACTTGGACCAGAATTCGTTTGGAAGCGGACCGAGACCACCTAAAAAAGTGGGTCTCGGTTCGGTTCTTTGGTCCGGACCAGGATTCGTTTGTGTGTATTCAGACCTGCATAAAAGCTTCGGATCAGAGTTCCAAACGAATCCTGGTCCGTTTAAAGTGGAGCAAATGTGCAGGTCTGAATACACCCTTAGCTATAGCTGAAAATCCATGATGCTGTCCACTTTAACCAATCAAGTGATGCCAAGGGCTGTCAATCATCACGCCTGTGCTCGTATATAATTCGAATATTAAATATTAAGGCTGGGCAAGTTAACGCGGTATTATCACGTTAACTCATCAATCAATTAACGTTGACAATTATTTTATCGCGTATTAATGGAGTTAAGAAAATAATCTTTTAATTTCTTAAATGACCGGATCTCTCCAAACACTATCGCACCACAAATGTATCTTGACGCACGTGCACGGAGGCTACATGTAAACAAAGTCCGCATGTGAAGCGGCACGAGCTGCAGAGGCTCTAGTGGTGTTCTACCATGGATCTATTATAATATATAGTTTTACAAACGCTGTGAGAAATCTGTGGGAGCTTAAAACCACGAGGATCCAAAAAGCAGGACATTGGCTTGGACCCAGCCGCGGCAGAACTGCGGCTAAAAGCTCAGATTATTAGGTTTCACCAGGCACTGCACAATCACAGTAAGAAAACACAACATTCACTGGTGGTGATAAACTATTCTGGCGATTGTTTTGCGGGGATTCTGTGTGTTTTGCAATTTGAGGCTGGTCCCTGAATAAGTTTTGTTTCAACTTGTGACAGTAGTTGGACATGGAGGGAGTCAAAACATCCTGAGACCCGTGTTGTAGGTTTTACCTCGTTCTCATACTGTTGGTGTGAAAAATTTACGTATTGTTCACGTGTATACATGTTGTGTACAAACTACACAATGTGCCTCCTGTTCTGCCTTTCGGTGCGTGTGGTTTGCCATGTTGACAGTTTGCTGCATGACGTCAGACTTTTGCATGATTATTTTTAAAGATTGTTGTTCAGGTCGTTCTTTTACATAACTGCGGTCCTCCATGGTTCCTTCTTCAAACTTATGAGGGCACAGTGAATGCAACAATATCAGTAGCACGTGTGAAATGAAAACGTGATTCTTGCATCCTTTTTGTCCCTTATTGTCCATTGTCCATTGTATTTCAAGATGGCGCATTAACACGGATAGGACTCCTCTCTCATGGACAATTACAAGTTGAATTCTAAGCCTATGAAAACAATTACAAAAACATGGTGGAGATAAATATTCTTGAAAAGGTCACATTTGTTATTAGTCAATGGAGCAACTGTAAAAATTCCCCTGGGTGGCTTTAAATAAAATAGTGCTATACACTACTTTTGACTAGGGTTGGGCACCGAGAACCGGTTCCTATTTGGAACCGGTTCCTAAAGTGCGGTTCCGGAACCGTTAAGAAGACGTTTGTATTTTGATTCTTTTTTCGATTCCTAAATGCCGGATGCGGCCCGCACAGCGGCGTCGGAAGCGTTTGGAAGGTGGGGGGGGGACACGTTTCAAAAATGCTTAGCAGCTGTCCACCCAGCTTTGTGAAAAACTCAGTGAATTAAGCTCTTATGAGACGGCGCGCTTGTGTTTGCATCCACATTTAGCTTCAGCCACACACTCCTGCCATCGCAAAGAAACCTCTCAACGCTTGTATCTTCACATTTTCCACAAACGCAGATAAAACTGAGTTAAGGGGTAAAGGAAGCAAACATTTATCCGTCAAATGACTAATTCAGATATTATTTGGTTAAGTTAGAGTCTAGACAGCGAGGTTTAACGGGCGTATTGACCGGTTGAACACTCGTGTTAGCCCGGTGCAGTTTCCCCAATCTCACGCTACATCAGTTTCATCACTCGCTTTACAAACACATCCAAAACTGATGTTCCTTACCTTAAAGTTACTGGTCAGGCCCTTTGTAATGATGAAGAAGGGAAACACGCTGTCCACCTGCCGAGGACCGAAAAAAGTCCTGCTCCTTTCCATGTAATAATCCGTAAAAAACTCCGAAAACACGATGCACGAGTCCTTCCTTGTGCTTTGGTCAAATCTGTTGGTCCGTCCAACGATAATCCTCCAGTATTCTCACTTTAGCCGTTTTTCAGCGGTTTACAGAGACGTGTTTATTGTTTACATTTCAGCCGCTCTGAGATGATGGTGGGCGGTGCTCGGGGAGCCTATAGCGAACTATCTGAATGACGTCACTAAGACACGCCCCCGCCGCCTGTCAACTCCCGCCCACATGTTTCGGACAAACACTGCCAAAATGAATCAAATACCTCTTGTCACTTTAGACGAAAATGATAAACCAGGGGCAAAATTCCACCATCAAACCATCAGGGATCATAGTGTAGACCAATTAAAACGTTGGCTTGAATGTCGTGGTCTTCCAGTAACTGGTAGAAAGTTTGATTTGATAAAAAGGTAATGGTGAGGATTATGCTAACATTATCTAGTCATTTAAATTGCAATGTTAGCGCCTTCTTTGTTTATTTTGCTCTGATTAACTTCCATTTATCAAGTTGTTTTTTGTACTGTCCATTTCGTAATTAGTTTGATCATTTAGTTAACTACAGTCAGCCGATATTATAATAGATCCATGGGGTCACAACGGGCTACACCACTACTGTCTCTGAGAGAGAAACTATCGGAGCTAGCCACACTCAGTAAACGCAAACGACAATCAATCAACATATTTAAATGTTAATGCTAGAATATAATATTCATACAACACACGTGCACAGAGGTTTTCAGAATTATCTGTTAAGGTTTTCATGACAAAAATACTTTTTTAATGCGACTAAAGCGATCGCTTTTTTAAAGTAGGTGAACTAAAACCTTTGGGAACTATTTTCTTTGCACTCATTAAATAAACCTTTTGGCATGAATAGTGACAGAAGTTTATTTTGTGTGTTCAGTTGGTACAAAGCCGTATAATAAGCGGACCCCGACGCGCTTCGTCTGTGCTTATTTTCCGATAGTCACGAAGTTGAAAAAATCCCTCTCATCTTTCTTCAGGTGTGAGAATTGTATACATTCTGGATTAGGACAAACAATACTAATATGGATTGATGGGGCTAACTACATTCAGAAGAGCTCAGACGGACCTGATACAGCGGTCCAGGTCCAGTCCCAGCTAAACGTAGCTAGGACTGGATCTGGAGGCTCCACAGTTGGTCCAGCGAAGTGTTTTGAAAAAACATTTCCTTTTTAACATTTTCATGAGAGAAATTCTGCTGACCACAAGCACCCACCTCTTGCACTTGTCCTGGTCTGGTCCTGGTCTGGTCCTGGTCTGGTTCGATGGTGTGGTTTAACGAACAGGTTGAATGTTACTGCTTTCATATAGTCCTTTTCAGAGTATCTGAAATCGCTCCCACAAGCACCATAACTGCAGTGTTTTGTTGTCACCATGATTCAATGATTTAGCCCAAATAAATACACACGCTTATGTGGAGAACACAGTAGTACTCAACGGAGTCGGACATAGTTTGTCCGAAACATGCGCGCATGCGCAGTCATTGGAACTATTTTTAGCACATTTCGGAAACCGGACAGTGCCCTATTGAAAAGGTCCAGTCTAAACTAGTAAATGTAAAGTCAATGAAAATTCACGTTGTGAAAGTGGAGGGGACTTCCGGCGGAAAAAATAAAATAATTACTTCGCCCGCGAAAAAAAAAAAAATACTCCACCCCCGCGAAACTTCACTACCCTAACCTGATTGAACATGGACCGAAGACGCCGATCAAAAGTCTGGCTTTATTTTAGTTTAAAGAAAGATGGATTAGCACAGTGCAACACCTGTGGAAAATATATTAGTGCTAAAGGAGGATGTACAACTAATATGAAAAAACACCTTCGGCAACTACATGGTATACAGTGTGGTAACGAGTGTACTGTGTTTGATGTGTTGCGTCGCTCTCCTGCTCCCGTCGCTTCCTCCACTTCGGACAGTGAAGTTCAACAATCAGCCAGCAACTCTGCGTTGGAAACGGAATCAGGTATATGAAAATGATTTTTGTCTTATTCTTCACAGACAAGCTAAAGTTTTAATATACTACCGGTTGCTAAAATTGTGTCAAATCTGTTCATAGCTGATTCAGTTGAATGCTCGCAGAGTGATGCTGCTAGCATCAGCCAGTCTGCTGCGGCTGCTGCGTTAACCGGCCAGAGACCCCGGCCAGTAAATAGAGAAACCCCATTCACCTTGGCAGCAAGGGGAAAGCTGTCAGCGGAGCAAATTGCCGAGTGCCACAGAAAAGTAACGGCGTATGTGGTAAAAAGGCTGCATCCGCTTAGCGATGTCGAGTCGCCCACATTTAGGTAACGTTAAGTAAATAAGCTAAATAACTTAGCGGTTAGCTACTTTATCTACCCCTGACTTAAGTTACAGTAACAGTTCAGGTTTAACTTAATTGACAGATTTGTTTTATGCACAGTGCTCGTTTAACAAAATATGTGCAGAAGTGTGTGTTAATTGCACATTGTTTTTATGCTCTGTTTAAAGTTGTTTTTTTACTAAAGATATGTTTGTTTTTGCATTTGCAGGGATATGATCCATTCAATAAACTCAAAGTACACCCCCCCTACAAGGGAGTATTTAACAAATAGATTGATCCCAGCATGGTACCAGGTGGAAAAATCTAATGTGATCTCAGAGCTGAGTGAGGTTAGTCACATAGCTCTCACTTGTGATGGATGGACTAGCCTAACCCAAGACCACTACCTGACTGTCACAGTGCACTATTTAGTGGAAGGCAACATGAGGCAGAAAGTTCTTGCAACAAAAGCAGTGTACACAGCCCAGACAGGAATTGTTGTGGCAGAGGAAATCGGCGACATCCTGAAAGAATTTTGTGTGTTTGATAAAGTAGTAGCAGTTACTGTGGATAATGCGGCCAATATGGACGTAGCCATCAAACGGCTACAATTTGTGAAGCTCGGCTGCTTCGCTCATACACTAAACCTAGCAGCACAAAGTCTGTACTCCAGCAGCTTGGTGGCTCAGTGGACTGCAAAGATTCGTGCCATCATCGTCTGGATGAAGAGGTCGTCAATGGCAAAGGTGGTTCTACGAGAAAAGCAGGATGTCCTAAGTAAGAATCAATGTCTTGAGTTTAATTGGATGCCAGGATCAAATTGAAGCAATTCCTCTCTTTTAGTAGTGCACTGCAGCCAGTGTACATTTGGCTGGTATTAACATTAGTAAAACAATGCAACATTACATATCTGTCTGATTACACAATATAAAAGTTGCATGTCATTGATGTCAATTCTCTATGTATTTGTGATTTTCTTATTCGTGTCAGAACTTCCTCAACATTCACTGATTCTCGATGTGAGAACAAGGTGGAATTCTCTCTATCTAATGATCGAGAGATTCCTTGAACAATACCCTGCAATACAAGCAGCCAGCTTGGATCAACGCCTAAGAAAGAATATGGAGAGGGACAGGTAGAGAGAGAGATGGATACACAGTATATAAGAATAAAATGAGAGTGTATGAATGTGCATACGGTTCTAAGAAAGAAATTGGCACACTGTTTTGCTGTATTATACAGTGGAATTAATTTAAAGTCACTTGTCAAATAGCACTACTTTTGTTTAAAGAGAAACAAAAAAAATCTTTATTTTGAACTGTATTGAAAATGTATTCTTTCGCACACAGGCTTGATCGGCTGACAGAAGGGGATTTCACCAAGGCAGAACACTTCATCAGGCTGATGCGAGTTCTTTACACCTGCACACTTTGTGTTTCCACCGAAAAAAGCCCATCAGCTGGACAGATCCTGCCGATCATCCAAAAGCTTGAGAAACACTTCGCCCCTTTAAATGGAGACACAGCATTTGTAGCGGACTTGAAGAACAGGGTCTGGAGAAACCTGTCTGCCCGGTACAAGGTAATGACTGAGGCTATAAACAAACGAAGACTAAAATTAGATTAGATACTTCTGTTCCTGTGGCTTGCTGCAATAGTAGTTTTGTTTTGTTTTTATTTTAAAGAATGAGGACATCAGGTTCTTCTTGGAAGAAGCCACTGCCTTAGATCCCCGCTTCAAGAATAAGATGGTCAACAATGCTGCAGTCTGGGAACGGATTAAGGGGAAGTTGCTGGCAAACTCTGAGGAGGTGAAGTGTCATTCATATACAAATATATACATTTTATATTAATTAGCATTTTACATCATCCATGCAGTAATCATTAACACTGTACTGTTTATACTTTTTTAATCACCTTGCTACAACAACTCTACTGTTAATCAATAAAGTGCCTTTATTAACACATATTCTATTATAGACTGTGACAACTCTTATATTCTATCCATCTTTCTATGTCTACCTGTCCCTCTCCATTATGTTCCTTTGTAGTCAGCGCCAGCGGCAGTCCATGACCATGCAGAAGAGGTTAGTGTGACGCAGGGCGAGGGAAACCAGGAAGGTCTGAAGACTGACAGTGAAGAGGAAGAGGAGAATGTAAGTAGATTACTGAAATTATATCTGGTATATTTCTAATGTTTTTTTTTATTGATAACTATTATGTCCTGTGTTTGTTAAGCAGCCTCCTCCTTCCAAACAATCCAAAAAGTCCCCACTGGAGGAGCTTTTTGCTGAAGAGGATGCCATGAAGAGGACCTCACAGGAGGGGGTGATGTCTATGGAAAGTCGTGCTGAAAGGGAGATCCAGACGTACCTGGAAATCCCATCAATCATCACATCATCTGACCCTGCAGCCTGGTTCTGGACCCAGAAACAAACTTATCCTTTACTGTCATGTCTGGCCTTCTCATATTTATGTGTGCAGGTCTCCTCAACACCTAGTGAACGGGTCTTTTCAACTGCAGGAAGCACAATCTGTGCGGAACGGTCGCGCTTACTGCCCGAGAAGGCAGACATGATAATCTTCCTTAACAAAAACTGTTTCTGATTTGTCAAAACTGCACCAGGGTTTGAGTTTCTTTTCTTTTTTTGTTCCATCTGAGCTGCAGCTATTTGCTTTTAGACTGCTGCCAACTGTGGTGACAGTTTTTGGAGTAATTACATAAAACCAGCCGCAGCAAATACACGGACGTCAAAGGCCTTTTATCAATGCAGAGACGCCCTTCTGACGCCATGCTGAGCTTTGTGAGGGCCCCCTGCTGTCTGTCACACCCTTGTGTCTTTCGTATCTTGAATCTGTATGCCTGCTTATATCCATATGTCCCTGCTGCCAGGAAGGAGCCGGGCCCCCCCGACACCTACAGACAATGGCTATCACTCTTGCCCCCTTTCACCTCTTGCATATGTATCGGTCTGTATGTGTGCACTCTCTACATCCTGCACCGGTGGCCCCCCTCCCATCTGTTGTGGGCGGGACTGGCTTTCGTGTGTGTCTTGTATACAGGAAGCTCGGGGCTCTGGCCCCCAGAGCTGGGACATGCTGCCTTTTGAGTGGATGTGCTGGCCCTCCGCACGTGCGTGAACAATAAACTTACGCTTTTGACCAGACAAAGGACCTTTGAGTTTCCTCCTTCATGGGGTATATAATTCTATAACAATTTGGCGTTGCTGACATGTCTTGGCATGGATACTTTCGGCGGGGACGAGCGGCTGCGTTTGGCCGACCTGGATCACCAGCCTCTGTTCCTTTTTGGAGACAAAGGAGGGCGCGCTCGTCCCGCGCACGGAAGGAATCCTTTTGCCACACAAGACCAAAAAGAACCTAATCTGGTGAGTCTTGTCTTTTCATCTGCGTAACGAGCCCAGGGCAGCACTTAAGTGTACACGGGGATTTGTTTATTTATGTATTTTTGGGGTATTTCATTCATTGCCACAGCATAGTCTGTGTGCGGGATTTTTTTGGGGGGCTTTTTGTTCTAGATTGAAACTAGCGGCTGCGCGTTAGTATCGCATTGTAAGCGACCCTGGAATCTCTGAGTGTCTTCAGCCAGAACCGCTCCGTTTTCAAGAACGCGCGCTCGCTGGTTGAACCAGCGGGGGGGGGAACGGAGCGCCCCAAAGTGGGTAGGAGCAGGGAGAGACTAAGCGGGTTAGGCCCATTGTTCGTACGAGAAAATGGGTAAAATCAATCTACAGATGCAAGCTGTGAAGTGTTTGCCTATGGTGCAGGTCATCTGCGTGATAATTTAGAAGAAGAAGGGAAGAAAAAAAAAATATACTTGGTTTTAAGAATATCACGGCAAAAGAGGTTAGAGAAAGAAATATGTAAAAACAATAGCTCCTCCGCTCTTCACCGAAGCGGAGAACACACAGGCGGACACACACACACACAACCCCCACACCCCTACACCCCCACCCTACCGCCCTTTTTCCCCTACTAACAATAAGTGTGCACCCAAACAAGGCGTTGGATTTTCAAACAAAATGAGCAGACTACTGTTGTCCCTTTTTTCTCTCCCTGTCCAGGTCTGTCGGCGCTTTTCCTCCGCGCTCTGTCCTCTGCCTCAAAGCACCAGCCCCACGCCCCAACCACAGGCGGCGCTCGCACCAGCTGAGACCCCGCGAGAAGTGGGCCCAAACCGCAGAAGAAGAAGAGGCGGAAACAGACACACGCTCAGGAAACCACAGAAGAAGAAACGGGGGAAGCAAATATGTGAGACACCGACAACTGCTCTGGAGCACAGAGAGAAACTGCTCCAAATCCCGTGACTGTTCTCCACGGAGGGGGCAGCGTGATATACCAAACGCACCCGCGGAAACCCGCTTGAAAGTTGCCCCCGCACCGCAAACAGAAGAAGCCAAAAGTACCGGCACGTTTGGGTCATTCACCAACCCTCATGGACCACATGCTAACGCTTTGGGCTACCTGGGCCTCCTGCGGACTTTGAAAAACTTCCACAGCCCGGCGGAAAGACTGTGTGCTCGACATGGGTCGAAGGACTGTTACCGGAGGAGGCGTTAAAGGCAGAGGAACGCTCAAGCTAACACGGGGCCAGAGGACGGCAGAGGCGGGCACGGAGGAAACACGAGCGACTGACCAAACCTGGGTTCACATTCGTCACCAAAGCGACCGCTCATGTAAGTTGAACAACAACAAATTGCAATTGGCACTTTTTAGAGATAATTCATGCCCGTAATATACGCTAACAACCTGTGGTGTACAAGTTAAAATTCTGGATGACTCCGGGGCAACAAATTCTGTGCTAAAAGTGACAGCCTTTCTGTCTCCCCTAAAATGAGCGGCCGCTTCATATTCTAATTAGCAGCGTCGGAGAGACGACTAAAGAGCAATTTACGTCACCGCTAACGTGTTTTGATTCTCAGGGCAACCAGCTTAAACATTCTTTTCTATATTCCCCATTGTGCCCGGTTAATCTACTAGGCCGAGACCTTATGTGCAGACTCAATTAAAAATAGATAAATAAAAGGAGGCACCGGTCCCAAAAGTTAACTACCACTGGAAATTGACACCAAACCCTGAGATTGCTAAGTTATTAGCCACAACAAGTGAATAGTGACGCCCGCACACAATTTGGAGGTCAACCACGCGAACGACCTAAGCTGCTCTCTCCGGTCGTTCCCAGACAATAACTTGGAGTTTGAAAATTCATGCAGTGTAGGGAAGATAGGCACCACTATCTGTGCTACTTAATGAGTAACAAAAACATTTTTATCGTGAAACAAAGGTGAAGTATTAAAGTTTGAGACTAATTTACATTTTTAATGAATCCGACCTGGCTTTATTGAAAAAGAAAAAAATAAGGAAAATAAACATTTTTTTAGGTGACAAGAGCTCATTAGAGATATAGGGGACACAATCTGTGATAAGCCCGAAGTATAGACCACGTGGTAAACACTAAAGTTGGAAATGGATCCTTTTAGGAAAACTCTTTTAAAGCTCTGCAGGCTCTGAAAGTTGCAACAATAAGAAATAGCTCATGAGACAATTGGAATTGGACATGGAAAAATATAACAAAGTTAAAAGTACAGGCCTTCTGTGTTGTTATATGTTTGTGTGTGTTATATGTTTTGTGTATGTTATATGTTTGTGTGTCATGTCAAAGTACACCACGCTGACCTTAACAAACTCTGGACCAATACTAACGTGGGGATTGGCCTGTGATGTGACTGTGATATGAGTGTGATGTGTGAAATAAGGAGTGAAATGAGGAGTGCTGAACGGAGAATGGAATAACAAATGTGTCTGTAATGTTTTAATGTGATCATGGAATAATTCTTTTTTGTCAACAGCATACGGTGTAAGTACTAGAGATTCAAAGATAACGACCTTTATTAAACAGGTGTAAAAGTGAGAGTACTCTGGGATGAGTACTCTGAGAAAAGTACTCTGCGGAAAGTACTCGGAGATGAAATACCTCGCTGAAGATATTGGGAGTTCCTCCCCTCTGCTGTTTGCCCTGACAGTGATTCGGTCCAACCGCAGTGAGCGGTCATTGGGCGGAGGACAACTTTGGTTTGTAAACTCACATTTAGGGGAGTATAAAATTAGAAACATACATTTTGTTGTTCTGTATTTGGCTACAGCCTCCGCCCTGATGCCACACACCACCTGTCAATGCAGTTATGTTTTGCCCAATTGGGAAAAAGATTGACAAGCGAAAGTGGGCATTTTTTGTGTTTTTTTTGTGTTCTGATATTTCTTTTTCAGATGAGAGATAAACTACCCCTGCTCCAGGGATGACAGTAGTATGGATCAGGAGGAAATGAGCCTCCACTTTGGCACAAAAGCCCACAATATGAATTGAGGACGATCCGGGAGAAAAGCAACTGGAGATGAACGGAACAGTCGGTACTTTTGCAGCCTCACTGAGGGCCACTGAGACCCACTGCTTACTTCTCAGCAAAACTCGATCCCGTGGCAGCAGGGTTGCCTCGCTGCCTGCGGGCTGTGGCTGCCGCTGAGAAAGCGGCCCTAGCATCACGTGACCTTGTGGGATACACTGAACTAACTTTGCTTGTGCCCCATGCTGTTTCCCTGATCCTGTTAGAGCAGAGGGCCTCTCGCCTTTCTGCGGCTCGTTGGCTGGGGTACAACACGGTGCTCTTTGAACTACGGTGAAGGAATGCACACAGCTGAACCCCTCCTCGCTGCTGCCCACGCCAGAGGAAGGGGAGGCACACTGCTGTATCGCCACAATAGAACAGATATGCACTCCCAGGCCAGACCTGAAAGAGGTGCCTCTGACTAATCCTGACTTGATTTTTTTTATATACAGACGGAGCCGCGTCACGTGACAACACTTGGAAGAACCGAGTCGGCTATGCTGTGTGTTCTGATTTTGATACTATAGACTCTGGTAGTTTGCCCCACTACCACTCAGCACAAACCGCTGAGCTGGTCGCGCCCACCGGGGCTTGTGAGCTGGCAGCGGGCAAAACTGTTAACCTATTCTGTGATACGCGCTATGGTTTCTCTGTGGTGCACGACTGGAAAGCACTGTGGAAACACCGCAATTTTATGAAATCTGATGGTAAACCAATTCTTAATTCCACACAGGTTGAACGTCTGCTGAAAGCTGTAATGTTGCCCTTAGAGATCGCTGTATGCAAATGCCAGGCCCACACTAATGCCACTGATCCCATCTCTGCAGGGAATCGGCGCGCGGACAAGGCAGCGGCATACGCACCTCTACACACACACACACACACTACCTCACTCAAGACGTTGATATTTTCTACTCCAGCAGAGACGCTGCTGTGGGAGGGGAATGGGGCTCAACGACGGCATGGTGTGTGTGGCTGGGACCAGACAGCAAACCGTGCCTACCACGGCATTTCTTCAGACAGTTTGCAATTTTAGCACATGGTCGAGACCATGCCTCAAAAGGAGGGATGATGTGTGATTTAATCACACAAAATTGGTATACAAAGGGGTTTACGGCATTTCAGCCAAACATGCGCTATATGCCCCGCGCACAACCCAGGTAAGTCCCAAAAGTATCCAACAGGCTGCTCATCCTCCGCCCCTGCGCCCATTTCAACATGTCCAAAGGGACTTTGTTGAACTCACACCATGCCAAGGTAAGTAATACTGTCTGGGTCTGGCGGATCTCTGGTCCAAATGGACTGAAGTATTTGCAGGCATACACGCCACGAGCAACGCGGTGGTGAGTCACTTTGTAGCAAAAGTCATTGAGGAAGTGGGTGAATTTCTGGGCATTGATATACGTAAACACTGCAGTTACGCCCCCTGGTCCGGAGGCACGTGCGAGCGAGAGAATGGCACTCAAAGCTCTGCCGCTAGCCCCACGTTGGGCGCGGGACCCCCGAACAGAGATCTGCCAAGCACCTCTTTGTGTGATGACGACATGCTGTCCTATTGTAGGAAATTAATGCACTTTTGTCCTCTATTTCTGCCCAGGTCAGGAGCGCCCTGCCACAGGCTGCGCAGGCGACTGGGCCCGGTGAAGGAAACGAGACGAAAGCACTGGCGGTCCAAGCGCTGGCTCGGCCCATTCCTCGCCCTCCTGGTGACGGACACTGCCGTTAAGGTCGCGGAGAGGACAACTTGGATCCACGCCAACCACTGTCGTGCGGGGCTGCCACTGAGGGCCATAGACGAGGACACCGAGGGCGCGGACGGACCAGGCCCATCCGCGGCTCCCTACGCTGAAGAAGTTGGCCGGCGTGCGGCCACCGTCGGTGAAGCAGGCCAACAACAACACCCAGAGAATCCCAGCGTTCCCGAGGCGACCCCCCTTCTGCCCAACTCCCCAGCCCCCGGATCCCAAGGCTTGGGAGCCATGAAGGCCCTGAGCGCTCTGCTCAGCTGCAGCAAGTATGCAGAGCTGCTGCCCATTCCAAAGATTTCTCCAGAGCTTGCTCCCTCTGGCCATAATGCAGATTTGAGCTCTGCTGGAGTGCCCCCTGGTGTCTCGTCTCCCGTGTGTCCGGAGGAGGTGGAGATGAGGGCTGCTCTACAGTTCCTGATGAGGCACATGGTGAAGCGTGCTGTCATGAGGTCTCCCATCAAACGAGCTTTGGGCCTGGCCGATCTGGAGCGTGCTCAAGCCATGGTCTCCACACCCCAAACCCCGAGCACTCTGCCCAACCGAGTGCTGAGGCCAAGGCTTCAACGCAATTAGAGTCTTGCCGCTCCAAGACCAAACATCGCCATGACCACTAACGCTCCACACACGCTCATAGGGAGCGGTGCCACTGACTGCGAGACGGCACTGCTCGTGAGTATTCCCGCGGAAAAGACTACCGAACGTAGCCCGGCTAAGACCGGCATGGGCCCTTGGACTGTTATGCTGGCCACACTGACACTACTTTCCGTGCTGACCGTGTTTATTATGTTAATATTGTCTTCTCTTATCGCTGTCCGGATCCATTGTGTTATTATAATGTGCTCTTTCTTTTATTGACAAGCATGTTTCTTTTCTTGTCCACTTTGGACAGCAATAATTTAAGTGTTTCAAGCTTGAAGGTGGTGTGATTACGATGCCTCTGGTATTTAACTGATTAATGCAAAAATGGTTTTGAATTATCAAAAGAGGGGAGTGTGGTGACAGTTTTTGGAGTAATTACATAAAACCAGCCGCAGCAAATACACGGACGTCAAAGGCCTTTTATCAATGCAGAGACGCCCTTCTGACGCCATGCTGAGCTTTGTGAGGGCCCCCTGCTGTCTGTCACACCCTTGTGTCTTTCGTATCTTGAATCTGTATGCCTGCTTATATCCATATGTCCCTGCTGCCAGGAAGGAGCCGGGCCCCCCCGACACCTACAGACAATGGCTATCACTCTTGCCCCCTTTCACCTCTTGCATATGTATCGGTCTGTATGTGTGCACTCTCTACATCCTGCACCGGTGGCCCCCCTCCCATCTGTTGTGGGCGGGACTGGCTTTCGTGTGTGTCTTGTATACAGGAAGCTCGGGGCTCTGGCCCCCAGAGCTGGGACATGCTGCCTTTTGAGTGGATGTGCTGGCCCTCCGCACGTGCGTGAACAATAAACTTACGCTTTTGACCAGACAAAGGACCTTTGAGTTTCCTCCTTCATGGGGTATATAATTCTATAACACAACTTGTGTTATTTCAGTTTTACAGTTACCGTTAGGGACTCTCCCTACAGTTACAGTGTGTGTGTGTGTGTGTGTGTGTGTGTTCGTGTTCCTTGTTTTTTAATTTAATTTGAAAAGTACTTATGAAATAAAATTTGATAAAAAAATTATCTTTTTTTTTTCAATCCTGCACCTCAAAGAATCGGAATCGAGAATCGTTTAGAACAGGAATCGATAGTGAGAATCGGAACCGGAATCGGAATCGGAAAATTGCAAACGATGCCCAACCCTACTTTTGACTTCATTATTGTTTTCTTGCGTATAAAATGCGATTAATCACAATTAATCGGGAAATTGTGAGATTAATCGCGATCAAAACTTTTAATTGTTGCCCAGCCCTATAATATATATACAGTATATATATTAGGGATGTACAGTATATCTCCACCACTGAGGCCGATTCGATACACATCTCGATACACTACCAGCGATTCGATACATTAACGATACACTGAATCGAACCCTGTCGATACGATGCAATACAATTCGTTCCTATTCACAACATGATGCGATTCAAAGATGATTTAATAACGATATGACTGATTTGCAACGGGATTCGGTTTGACATGACGTGATCCTGTTCGATACAGTTAGTATGAGAGTTTATTAGCCCACATCAGGTTTCTTACCTCAAATTCTGCTTTAGTCTTTCAATATGAGGGATGTATTTAATATTTGGTTATGGTCAGTGCTTAATTTGTAAATCATAAGGTGCCGGAACGCAAAGTACACAATGACAGAGCAGGTAAACGAAACCAATACAAGTGCCGGAACGTACAAAAGACGTTGTTGAAAACAACATTCAAATGCCCACTTGCCTTGCTGTGGGACTTACAGCTAAAATCCATACTTAATAATACATATTATACAATAGTTAAGCTATAGGTTACTCTGCACAACACAGGCAAATGCCCATTTCACCGCAGGTGGGACTTGCAGGATACAGTCAGAAATTAATTCCTCAACAAAATCAGAACTTACAATAAATCACACAAATCTTCCAATTATTATTTAAAAGTTGGCACGGCGGCCTATTAATATAGAGTATGCTTACCTATTCAGTTGTCCAAAATGCTCCACAACACGAGCAGGTCCGGAGTATTCTCCTTCTCTCTGTTTCGGGTTTTACTGCACGTATCCGTGGCAGTTCTGTGTCCTTTGGTCACCCACGACCTCACGTACGGGACTGGGTTGAATTTAGCCAGGGGAGGTCCAACAAGATTTAGGAAGAGTAACAATGATATTGTGGTTATGAGCACAGGGCCACGGTGGGGAGTGCAAATCAAGTTAATTTGAGAAAATCCCCGCTCACATTCAGCACTTGCAATGGGAATGCTGTTGACAGCAGTAAATAACTCATCAGTTCATCAGGCGTGTCGTGTCCATCTGAGTCTCTGTACTTTCTGTAGGCCCGTATGACTGCGCGTGGGTCAGATATATTAAAGCGCTGACACAGTGACTCAACCTCAGTCTCTCCATAAAGCGCACCTGCGTCCTCGGCCCAATACTGCGCATAAAGCACCTTCAACTCCTCAATGAACTTGTTATATCCCGTTTTGTCTGGTACCCGGCCTCCTTGGGATAACATCCGATTCTCCAGGTTCTTGGCCACAGCTTGGAAAAATGGCTTGGCGTCCAGTGTTTTGTCGCTTGATTTTCCTTCATTTAGTGTAATTCCTTGGAAAGAGTTTTCCTCAATTCCTCTTTGGCTCAGTACAGTGTAGCTGGCCTATCTGACAATGCCTCAAACACCCTGATTTCACGACATATTGTTTTGTGGGCTGAAATGATTGTAATGTCTCGTTTTTGAAGCTCTACTGAGAGCTCAGATAATTCTTGCAACGCGTCGCACATTATGCCTAAATTGTTCACAAACGCATGTGAAGATAAACGCATAGCAAGTCCGCTGTATGTTTGTTTTGCGATGCTATCACGGGAGGAATCTTCAGATGCAGTTTTGAAAAGTGCTGGATAGTTCTTCCACACTGCATCAACGGTTCTAAAACTTGATGCTACCCATCTAGTGTCTAAAATCCGACCTATTTTGCATAGTTGGATATCTAGGCTCTCAGCAGACTCTCTCAGCTCTATTCTGTTTTTGTTAGATGTGGTATACAATGAATATAACTTGTCCATCAATATTTTAAAGTGATTTATAGCGCCCAGCTCTTTCACTACGTCTGAGACTGCGAGCTCAAGCCTGTGCGCTGCGCAGTGCCACAGAGTAATGCTGGGGAAAATGGCCTGGAGCCGGGTCGCTACTCCGCTTTTACGTCCCAACATAACAGAAGCACCATCACAAGTAACACCAATGAGGGTTCGAGAAAGAAAATCCTGGGTCAAATGCAGGCGCTCCAGAGAAATTAATAGTTTGTTGACAATACCTCGAGCAGTTAGATCGTCGAGCTCCACAAGTTCAGTGAAAATGTTTGTGGGCTTGTCCATATCAGGTAACTGAGCTCTAATGTATATGATCAAACAGCTCTTCTTGCTTAAACTGGTTGACTCATCCAGCATTAGACTGAGTTTGGGTGCGCACTGTACTATCTTTTCAAACAGTTTCTTTTTCATTTCATCGGAAATATGTTTCTGTATGTTTGCACATGCAACATTGGAGTGTAAAATCCTCCCCATATCGAGTCCATTTAACTCTTGGCAATCAATCTCATGTTCGAAGCCATATGCGGGACGGTTGCGTTTAGCCTCCTTGTATGCCGTGCGAAAGACGCGAGCTGTCTTAGTCATCTGTTCAGACAGACTATTAATTATAGACTGTCCTAAAGTGTCTTCTTTAGCCTTCTCAAGAATACTTGCTGCTGCTAGGTGAGTTTTGGTACGGACATGTTCAAAGACTTTTTTTCTGAGAGCGCGTTGCTGTTTTTTAATATCAGAAGAAGATGAGGCCACTGTACTTGAGACCCACTCTTTAGCAAGTTTCATTCCTCCCGTTTTCTCCGGCCCCAAAGTCCCCACCGCCTTACAAATTGTGCAGCCCAAACCAGAACTGTCCATAAGAAGCCAGGGGTAGTAACTCTGCTTCACCTTGAACTGAGCAGCAGTCCAAACAGTTGCGCATCCCCCTGACCTGTCGCTGGATGAACCACATTACTCTCCGCTCAGCGCGCGCTCCTCTCCTTCTGACGCTTCATGAAAGAAGCGCGTTGATGTCGTGGTTCCCGCCTCTTGCTGCTGCACTTGGCTAGCTGATATCTCCATACTGGCCTCTTGCTCCAGTTGTTGGTGGGGGTCCACATGATGGCTGATCGGGTGCGCTGTATCTGCCCCCCACTCAGGAGGGCTATGAACCAGGTCACCTGTTGCGGGGCTAGCCTCTTCCTCCTGGTCACTAGCATCGCCACTTGCTGCTTTCCTCACTCGTTTAGTAGCATCATGCGACTTGTCCGTCTTCTTGAAAAAAGACATAAGATTCAATTGTCTTTTTGACATGTTTGCGCTGAAACTCCGTATATTCCTCTCTCTTGGTCAGTTGGTCAATTCGGTCCTCGCCGTAAACATCCCAGACGCAGCAAACCTTACTTTCTGTGAGGGGCGTGGTTTGATCCCGACTCTCCCAAATTACGTTAAATTTGAGTAGAGAACATGAAATTTGTTGGATTTATTCTTTAAATTAATATAATAATTTTTTCTTATGTATTTTCAGACTTTTTAAAATTATTATTTTGAATAATTATATTAGAGGTGACGGATCTGCCCAAATAAGTCCCGGAACACGTAGAGGCCCAAATCAATAGGTGCCGGATCCTGTTCCGGCAGGATCCGGCACAAATTAACCACTGGTTATGGTTATTAGAATTTGTGAAGAGTCTGAGTTCTTGAAAAGCGCTATATAAAGCCGATGTATTATTTTTATGGAGCAAACCAAGAAATCCTATTTGAAAAAAACATTATTCAGTATGTACTGTACAGAGTATTTATTTATTTAAATCCTTCATTCTCTAAACCCTGTAGGGCTGGATATCTTTGGAGATGAAGTAGACTAACTAACTGCTATAGCAGTACATTTCTCCAGTGTGAGATTAATATCTTATCATAATAATAATAATAATAATAATAATGCATCGGTTTTATATAGCGCTTTTTTGGACACTCAAAGACGCTTCACATGTGTCATTATTCATTCACTCCATACACGGTGGTGATAAACTACTACTGTAGCTACAGCTGCCCTGGGGCACACTGACGGAAGCGAGGCAACCAGTATGCGCCATCGGCCCCTCCGACCACCACCAACCATTCATACACACACCAGACTCATTCTAGGCAATGGGGGTGAAGTGTCTTGCCCAGGGCTGGACTGGGACAAAAAAACGGCCCGGGCATTTTTTCCTTCTTACCGGCCCAGGCATGTTTTTGTCACGTTTTTTACAGTTTGTTTATACCAGGGATCGGCAACTCAAAAGGTTCAAAGAGCCATATTTGACAAAAAAAACTAAAAACATCTGTCTGGAGCCGCAAAAAAATAACAGCCTTGTATAAAGCTTATATGAAGGTTACACAATGTAGCTACATTAGCTACATTAGCCTAATATCTAAATGACCAAGTAAAGGCTACAAATACATAATAAGCATTCATGATTATCAAATGTGTGTTTTCACTGCAGCGTGTCCTGGAGAGAATGACGCACCACGTGACAACTCTGCTTTAACTTTGACTGTATTGTGTCCCATTGACGCACAAATACGTCAAAGCAAATAGTAACGTCGTGTGCCATTGACGCATTAATCCGTCAATTGCCTTTTTCGCTATTTTCACGTTCCCAGATGTCTATTGTATCTAATATATATGGGGATGACTTGAGACCATATTTTATCGAGCCAGCAGGTGGCAGCATTGCTCTCTGAATGGTTTCAAAACATGTAGGTGCACATGCTGTGCCTCTTTTTTCTCAACTTTCTGGTGATTTCTGGTGATTTCAGTAAAACTTCCCTCTACTCGACGGAGGATTACAGGGGAACGGAAAAAGCTATAAACAAAATTCTTTTTGCTGATGAAAGTAGACAGTCCATTCTTTTAGAATGGTGTTGGATTTCAGATAGTCATAGTACACAATATTCTGTGGGTCTTTAAAAATCAGTAAAAATCATCAGAAATGGCTGGCACTGTGGGAGTACCTGTTCTGAAATAGGCTGGCATTCAATGAGTTAACTGTAGAAATACAGTAAATAAATATGCTTTTTGGCTCAAAGGTCACACACCTGCACTGTCCGCTCATATCGATTACGTCACAAGCTGAAGTTTGCTGGAGCTGAATGTCCTTAATGGCCTTTTCTTTCACAGTCTTTGCAGAGGTTTTTGAAGTCTGAAAAAGGTGCTTCGGATTTTGTATGAAAGAATCCTTCACATAATCCCTGTGAACGGTATTTAGTGCTTCATTGTTCCTCGTGTTGCAACAAAACTTCCTATTACATCGCAAACATGAAGCAGTCCTTCCTCATTGACTGAACGCAAATGTTCAGTCTTGTTCTTAGTCCAGTCTTATTATCAACTCGTTCTCTTTTTATCTTTGGGATCCGTGCGCACACGCCGGTTTGTTTACAGCAGCGGCCGCCTGGCGCGGGGCCGCGCCACAGGATATGACTCACTACGTTGACAGAAATGTTGAAATTGAATATTACTTATACACATTTTTACAGCATTGAAATACGTTAGGAATGTTTTTCCTCCTACAGAAACCACATTCAAACTAGGAATAAAATATAGCCCTCACACTCCATTTTCAGACATTTTTGAAAAGGCTCCAGGAGCCACTGGAGGAGCACTAAAGGTTGCCGACCCCTGGTTTATTTTAGTATGTGGAAGTATACTGTAGAGGATCAGGATGTCTACAGTTTCAACAAAAAAATAAAGTGCAATAGTCTACATTACAAGAGAGTAATAAACATGTCTCAGAGTGAGGGAGGTGGACACAGACAACACTGTTGTTTGTTACAGGGATGAGAATTGGTCAAAAAAGTCTGAAATGCATAATGTCAGCCATTTGCTGGCTCTAAATCTGTTTAATTTTTTCACAACATTTTACTTTTGGGCTCAAACATGAACTTTTAATGCAATGGAAAATTTAGGCACCCGAGCTTTAATTTAGTCGCACTTTGAGAGGAGAGGGGAGACGCGGACTGTTTCCTGCAGCGGTGTATTTATTGGGTGCACAAATTACGCAAAGACACGCATGGTCCTGTGCACGTTTATGGTCTTGGGTATATGGTCACGTTGCGGCTACGCGCTCACCGTGTTGTGTTGTGAGCGGCTCCCGGTGAGCGGTTCCCGCGTCCAGCTCAGAGCCGCTGGATGCCGGAACACTGCGGCCGCTGAGGTGGTGGAATCCCATTCGAGTACATACAGCAGGTGCCCCGCGGACACGCGTGCCCCCTCGAACAGTTCTCAACGGATTTACACTTTTCACAAACATCTTTTTTGTATGAGGCAAACAGACCGGCCCAAATATGGGCATCGGCCCTTCTGGCATTGCCCGGTACGCCCGATGGCCAGTCCAGCCCTGGTCTTGCCTAAGGACACAACAGCAGTTTGGCACTTTACAGCCGCAGCCGCCCCACTGTGGCTGGTGTTCCCAGAGGTTAAGTGTCTTGCCAAGGACACAACAACAGTAGTCAGTGGGAGTCGATGGTGAAAGTCTTGAGCAGGGCTTGAACCCACGACCTTCTGGCTCAAAGGCCAACGCTCTACCAACTGAGCTACTGCCGCCCATAGCATCATAGCATCAGTTAAGGCCTTGAGGCGTGTTTTGACCAAAGAAGTTTGTGATAGACCTACTGATTGCATCGCCAACTTTGCTGCCGCTCATTGTGGTGCTTCGGTATAATCCAAAGGAGAGGAGTGGGTTGCAGCCGCGGAGGTATCCACGCCGTGCCGTCTTCTCAGATGCATTGCCAGGTTTGTTGTGTTACCCACGTATTTGATAGGCGGCGCCCGGTGTAACGCAGAGATACACTGCCTTGAAGAGATGCACTGCCTCAGCTGTTTTATGATGTAATGCAAACCTGCGCGTCTCACGGCAGCCGAAGCATACCAAGATGGCGGACCGTGAATTTCTTTAAAAGTTAAAATACGAACAAATTAAGACACAAATGTCACTTTTAATGCAATTTGAGGCGAGATGTTGATGGTTCCGTTTTGTCACATGTGGGTTTTAAGAGTCAAAGTTTTGTGCAAAGTTTAGTTTAAGCAGTCAACTGCGCCTGTGAAACCACAAAGCTAATGTTTTCATAGCAGTCCGCGGCTTGTCAAGTCCGCGGCTTGTCAAGAATCAACAACAAGTGGACACTCAGACCATTCCCTGATTATAACAATTGTAAACCGCTTTGTGACTCCGGTCTGTGAAGGGCGGTATATAAATAAAGATTAAAGATTACACAATCGTGAAGTGAAACAAAATGTATTGGATAATTTAAACTTTTTTAACAAATAAAAAACTGGTCTGTCGGGTTGATAATGGAAATCATTAATTTAATTTAATACAGTACATGTATCGTACTGTATTCAATATGATTAACAATAGTGTGTTCAAACAAAATATTTAAATAGATCGATTTTTTTCCCCATTTTCCATTATCAACCCAACAGACCAGTTGTAAGCTGTAGAGTGGCCACAGGACGCGTCATCAGCCTGCGTCATCAGCCTACGTCAGCAGCCGCGAACTGCTATGAAAACATTAGCTTTGTGGTTTCACAGGCGCAGTTGACTGCTTAAACTAAACTTTGCACAAAACTTTGACTCTTAAAACCCACATGTGACAAAACGGAACCATCAACATCTCGCCTCAAATTGCATTAAAAGTGACATTTGTGTCTTAATTCGTTCTTATTTTAACTTTTAAAGCAATTCACGGTCCGCCATCTTGGTATGCTTCGGCTGCCGTGGGACGCGCATGCGCAGGTTTGCATTACATCATAAACAGCTGAGGCAGTGCATCTCTTCAAGGCAGTGTATCTCGGCATTACACCGGCATTTCTGCACGCTTGACTTGTTTTTTTGGGGCCATTAAAAATCTCCTTGCCGTTTATGTGAGCGTTCATGCTTGTTTTGGACCCGAAGCTTACGTCAGAGCCCGAGAAAGCGATGGTGCATTCAGGTTGCCTCGGAAATATGACAGACCAGGGAATAGAATCGATTTAACATGGAATCTACCGATGCAGACAGGCTGGAAGAGGTGCCCCGCCAATATCCGATGCGCCATGAATGTATCCGTGTAGTTGCATCGTTTGTATCGATGCAAATCGGTGAATCTTCACATCCCTAATTATGTGTATATAATATATATATATATATATATATATATATATATATATATATATATACATATATACATACATACAGTGCCTTGCCTTGAACCTTTCAACATTTTGCCACATTTCAGGCTTCAAACATAAAGATATAAAAATTAAAAAAATTGTCAAGAAAGTGGGACACAATCGTGAAGTGGAACAAAATTTATTGGATAATTTAAACTTTTTTAACAAATAAAAAACTGAAAAGTGGGGCGTGCAATATTATTTGGCCCCCTTGCGCTAATACTTTGTAGCGCCACCTTTTGCTGCTTTTACAGCTGCAAGTCGCTTTGGGTATATCAGTTTTGCACATTGAGAGACTGGAATTCTTGCCCATTCTTCCTTTCAAAACAGCTCGAGCTCAGTGAGATTGGATGGAGAGCGTTTGTGAACAGCAGTCTTCAGCTCTTTCCACAGATTCTCGATTGGATTCAGGTCTGGACTTTGACTTGGCCATTCTAACACCTGGATACGTCTATTTGTGAACCATTCCATTGTAGATTTGGCTTTATGTTTTGGATCATTGTCCTGTTGGAAGATAAATCTCCGTCCCAGTCTCAGGTCTTTTGCAGACTCCAACAGGTTTTCTTCCAGAATGGTCCTGTATTTGGCTCCATCCATCTTCCCATAAATTTTAGCCATCTTCCCTGTCCCTGCTGAAGAAAAGCAGGCCCAAACCATGATGCTGCCACCACCATGTTTGACAGTGGGGATGGTGTGTTCAGGGTGATGAGCTGTGTTGCTTTTACGCCAAACATATCGTTTTGCATTGTGGCCAAAAAGTTCGATTTTGGTTTCATCTGACCAGAGCACCTTCTTCCACATGTTTGGTGTGTCTCCCAGGTGGCTTGTGGCAAACTTTAAACAAGACTTTTTATGGATATCTTTGAGAAATGGCTTTCTTCTTGCCACTCTTCCATAAAGGCCAGATTTTTGCAGTGCACGACTGATTGTTGTCCTATGGACAGACTCTCCCACCTCAGCTGTAGTTATCTGCAGTTCATCCAGAGTGATCATGGGCCTCTTGTCTACATCTCTGATCAGTCTTCTCCTTGTTTGAGATGAAAGTTTGGAGGGACGGCCTGGTCTTGGTGGATTATATATATATATATATATATATATATATGATAGCCCTTAATATTCATAGTTCCCAATGGTTTCGTCGTGACATGGGGGTAACAGCTAGGCTAGCTAACTAACCAGAACTCTCTGGAACTACAAAGAACAAAGAATTCTGTACATCAGCTGTGAGTGACCCAAAAATAAAATTAACCTAAATCCATAACTAGATCCTCCGCAAATGTTTTCTAAAATGCTCTACTAATGTTAATAGTTACTTCCGGGTTTACCGCGATCGCTTTTTGCCGCATTGAAACTGTAACAGATAATTGACTGATTGTTATTCGTGTCTGTTGAGCTTGGCTAGCTCCGATAGCTTCTCTCGCACAGACAGTAGTAATAAGTGACAGGCGCTGAAAGCCCGTTGTGATGAAGTGTGCAAACCAAAGAACATAGAATAGCAGAGATAGATTCATCAAGTAAAAAAAACAAAAACAAAATAATTATTAACATTAAAAATAAAAAAATTCCTCTGAAAGTCATTGTCAGAATCAGAATCATTTGTATTCCAGGTAAGAACAAGAAAGCACAGACGTGGAAATTGCTGTTGGGGCTCGGGGCTACAGTCAAAGAAGATATAGATAAGGCAATAAGAATAAATCAGCAGACACTTCTAAGGTATAACATTGAAAGTTACAATTTGTACGATCACAGTTCACGAATATGCACAACATACAAGTGCACATGGTGCACACATATGGTAGAGCAGGCATACAGTACAGAAGTAAAGTGACGTATGATGGCATAAAGTGAGTTATAGAGGGCGGGTACTAAAGGGTGAGGGACAGGTTGAAGTGTTCAAGAGTCTCAACAGCACAGGGGAAGAAACTGTTCTTATGGTGGGAGGTTCTGGTCCGAATGGGCCGTAGTCTCCTTGCCCGAGGAGAGGTTGGAACAGTCTATGGCAGGGTGAGAGGGGTCGGCCTGTGATACAACCAGCCCGGCCTCGAGCTCGGGCGTTGTAGAGGTCCTGTAGCGATGGGAGGCTGCAGCGATCACCTTCTCTGCATAGCGCATAATGCTCCTGTAGTGGATGGAGGAGGTGAGGATGGACTCGATGATGGCCGTGTAGAACTGCACCAACATCTGTGTAGGCAGCTTGGCTTTCCTGAGCTGCCACAGAAAGTACATCCTCTGCTGGGCCTTCTTGAGGAGGAAGCTGAGGTTGGCTCCCACTTGAGTTCCTGAGTGATGGTGGTGCCCAGAAACGAAAGGACTCCTACAGAGGTGATGGGGGAGTCCATCAGGGTGGGAGGGGGGGGGCGGGAGGGACTGTGCTCTTCCTGAAGTCCACAAGCATCTCTACTGTCTTCTGGGCGTTCAGCTCCAGGTTGTTACCACTACCAGGACACCAGCCCGGTCAAAAACTCCCTCCTCATCGTTGATGGAGATGAGTCCAATAGTTCGGGACTATATAGTGGCTGGACGTGCCGTGGTTGGTGAGATATCCTGGGAGTATCCGATGCACTATACCCATTCACTGTTGGCTATATAGTGACTGAGTCGGAGTCAGTGCACTCATGCACACATATTTTTAGCCGTGGCCCGCATCACACCCGGTCATTGGATCAATATACTTTTAAATATATTTATATATAAATATAAGTATATTAAAATATCAATCTTTGTCTAATATACATGTATAAAATGTTTTTACAATATATTTATATACTGTATGAATTTTGGTTGACTGATTTGGTTAACGTCCCTCATATTCCCTATGGGAGCTGGTAGCTCTTCGGGACCACGACTATTAATTAAATGTTTGAATAATCTGTGTTTTGGCCTATTTAAATAAAAACAAAAAACAATTGAATATGTAAATATATATATATATATATATATATATAAAATGCAATCGTTTTAACAACGATTAACAGACACAGAGGAGAAATATAAAGTGTTTCTGCATTGTTTGACACAATACATATTTAGCATGTTTACCAACTCATTTAATCATCCTGCTGTATAACACACTTTAAAAGTAATGTGCAATGTCCAGGTGCTCAACAGCAGTGGTCAGTGGTTAGCACTAACTCACAGCAGAGATGTCCTGTGTTCGATTCCACCTTCATCACAGGGCCTTTCCCCTACCACTATATGAGCACCTGGGCTGGTGGCCATTTTGTTTATTGCGCTCCAAATAGACAAAGGAATGATGAAGGCTATAATGGCTGAAATGTCAGTAAATGAATAATATTTATTCTTCTATTCATAATCTATTTGGAATACCCTCCATTCTTCCATACATATTCTTCCCTATTTCTGGGTTGGGAGGGTGGCAATCAGCTGCACCCAGTTCACTGAGCACCAGCTCCTCACTGATCCTGCAGGTGGTGAGTCCACAAGGAGGTTGCTCTGTCTTTCAGTGGGGGCTTCAGGCATAGTGGGGTTAAGTGTCTTGCCCAATCAATCAATCAATACAATTTTATTTATAGAGCCCTTTACAAGACACAAGGCGACCACAGTGCTTTACAATTAAATCACATAAAATCTGTTAAAAACATTTATACAACCAAACAATAAAAACAGTCAGATAAAACCATGAGAAACTACAGTGTTGCCGTGCTACTGAGTATTAAAAGCCAGTCTGAATACATATGTCTTAAGACATATTAAGTGATTGCTGTCTGCTATCATTGTGCCCAAGGACACAAAGGCCTTCAGGCTCAAAGGCCAATGCTCTACCAACTGAGCTACTGTTGCCCCATACCCACCCTTGAATACCCACTTGTTTTGTGATTGTTCTCTCACATTTGCACGTCATCAAGAGCTTTTTGGTGTGTTATACAAACGATAAGCGCTAAAATGAACAGAAATAATTGAACGCATGTATTTTCAAATGGATCAAAGTAATGATTTATGCACTTAAGGCAATTATGTTTTTTTTTTTTGTGGCAGACCTCAACCTTCTGCATTCATGGTGAAGTTCTCTCTATGGAAGAAGAACCGCGCTCAGACCACGACTGACATAGTCCCAGTGGAGCAGATCCACATCCACCCACAGTACGTAGAAACATGTCATTATTAACATCAATGTGATATTGATTTGGAATTATTAATATCATAAGCAGTATAATTTTTTCAAACATAGGACTGACTCTTTTTTTACTTTACCTGCTTATAATACCATTAGACAGAGCGTAATTACAATGCGATTTATTAGACAGATTTTACAGAAACAGATCATATTGTACATAAAAGAGGAAAAATACCTTTTATAGAACAATTAAATACTGGACCGGCGGCAACCACTTTAAGAACCCTTGTTAAATGTCCCACCTGGCGTAAAAATTTAATGTGGCATATCTTAGTGCTGGACTCCACCGGCCGCGTCTCAGTTTACGCACGTAGGCTGCAGCCCGTCAGACGTGCGTAAAACGGAATAGTGGCCATACCGGCAGCAGCAGTGCGCAGCTCTGGCTGTGCCAGCAAAGCTGAGAACATTGCGTGTTTAGGGCAATGTTAGACCATTCAAATAAAAGACGCGGTGTGTAATTGGCATGAGCTGTGTGATTGGACGTGTTGTGAGATCTGTCTATCTCATACTGTAAGTGCAGTAGCTCTGTGGGAACGTGTGTGTGTGTGTGTGGAGGCGCACGGCGGTGACGGGAGCGCGCCTCGAGGTAGACAGAGACTGGGAGAGCGGAGTGTATGTAAAGTTTGGCGTGAGAGCGAGTACGTCCGGAGCAAGACAGGGAACGAGTGCATCACGGTATGTTGGATTGGGATAAACATAAAGCCCCACTCTTGAGCAACAGTCCGGAGAGTCCTTGAAACTACACCACACTTTGACAGTGAGGGTCAAACTGAGAAGGGAGCATCCCTTCGGCCCTGGAGCAACGGATCTCCCCTGCGCTCCTCGACCACGGTCGGGGGGCTTAAAACAGGAAAGGCGTAACAGACGTCACATTGGAATGTGAACAATTGAATGGGGGAGGCTCCTCGTCCTGTGGTCCATACATGTATAATAATGTAGTAAATATATTTTTCCTTTGGATTTCCAATGGAAACTGACCATAAGCACGTCGACGTACGTAAAAAATAGGATTGTTTCTATTTTGTCCGTCCGTGTCCGTTGCACCCTGCGTGGACTCACTGCTCCCTACACGCGTCATACGGACGCATGTTGCGGGCAGTGGAGCCACTTCCATTCCCCCTCATGGAGAAAACAGAGACGGAGACGAAACGGACACGTTTGGACTGATACGTAGTACATTTACGCAGCCGGTGGAGGTGTGGCCTTATACCAGGAGTCCCCAACTGACAGACCGCGGTCCAAATCTGGACCCCGAAAGCCTTTCCTCTGGACCTGTATGATTTTTTTGTTCAAAAGTGCATTATTTAAAGTAAATGTCAAATTTTCAACGAAAGCAATTTCAATCTGGAGAGACTCGAACGGGTATTAGAATTGTATGTTGGTTGGCAGGTAATCTGACACTGCATAATTACACAAATGACACTAAAGACATTATTTTCAAGATTACATTTATTGTGCTGAACAGAATGTGGTTGGGATTTAGCACTTAGACCCCGGCAGAGCACTACACATTTGCAGAAGGGGAAAGAGATTATGAGATGAAATCCCCCAAAAGGAAGGTGCCGGAATGAATGATTACCTGAAGATATTTGTTCTATGGCGGCAGCGAAGGCCTACAGGAATGACGTGAGGCTGCTGATGCAGTAAGCAATTATTTGTGCTGCGGGAAGTGACGTAAGCGGATACTACAGTTCATCACAGGAATAACTGAATCGTTAGTGTCCTTAAATGTCCTGGATCATCACCGCTGTTCTTTTTGTTTGACCCATAGGGAGTCCAAAAGACCCTCCTGCAAGGAAAAACTCAAAAACCCAGTGGGAAAAAATGAGAAACCTTGGGGAGACCCACATTTTGAGAGAGGGATCCGCTCCACACGTACGGACGGGCTATAGATCCAGGACTAATGCAATTCGTAGAATATATGAAGCGTGTGGCCACCGGCGTGGCGTCGAAGCGTTTGACCACTGGCGTGGCGTTGAAGCGTGCGGCCACCGGCGTGGCGTCGAAGCATGCGGCCACTGCCGTGGCGTTGAACAGCGGCCACTGCCGTGGCGTTGAACAGCGGCCACCGGCGTGGCGTCAAACAGCGCCCACTGGCGTGGCGTCAAAGCGCGTGGCCACTGGCGAGGCGTTGAAGCGCGTGGCCACTGGCGAGGCATCGAACAGCGGCCACTGGCGTGGCGTTGAATCGCGTGGCCACTGGCGAGGCGTAGAAGCGCGTGGCCACTGATGTGGCGTCGAAGGCTTGCGGCCACCGGCATGGCGTTGAAGCGTGCAGCCACCAACGTGGTGTCAAACAGCGGCCACCGACGTAGCATCGAAGCGTGCGGCCACCGGCGTGGTGTCAAACGGCGGCCACCACGTGGCATCGAACAGCGGCCACCGGCGTGGTGTTGGAGGGTGAGGCGAGGCGTCGGAGCGTGCGGCCACAGGCGTGGGTCAATTAGGAGAGCGGGCCACCGACAAGTGGGCCACCGTCAAAGTGTGCTACCATAGAAGCCTGCCATAAACACCGCCGTTGTCAAACGCACCGCTGAAACAGTCTACCGACGAAGCAGTGCACCATGCACCCCAGAAACCACGGTCACACCGCATTAACGCCGAAAGGAGGACCGCCAGAGGACCGCACCAGAAGCAGAACCACCGCCAAAATAACCAACCGCGATGACGCGAACCAGCGTCAAACGGACACCCCCGGGTCCGAATCGGTTCGTGTGTGATGTGTACGGTTTGCGTGATTTTGCCGTGTGGCTGCGCACCGCACACTTTACGACCAAAGAAGTTAGACCCTTGATTATTTATCTCCGGCCGACAATTTTAAAATCGTCTCGTTTGAACTAGGCTTTACTGTGTGTGATTGTGTTTAGTGAGTACTGCTGTTTGCACTACTACACCTCTGCTATCAATTATGGCCAGCTACTAGCTGTGTACTGTGTAGTGCAGGCTGCTGTTCGCGTCTGCTCCCACATCTCTACAACTGTGCTGCCACTTGCAATGGCATGTGTCACTGTATGGTGAGAAATGAGCATACACAATCCCCCAGTGTTGGACTGAATTTAGTTCTAGGCGCTATTGCACACTATTACAAAGGCTTTTCTCTGGCAGGGCACTCCTCCAATCTGGCTGCTTTTGTATATGGCACCATTCTGTGGGTTTCTCTGTTCACTGTGGTATTCTCCTTCCCAACACAAGATTTGTAGTTGACAATGCTTTGATATTACTGTCTTTGCTAGTTTGTGGTATGTGGAGGTTGCTGGTATATTTCACCACCTTAGCTGGGTGTTGTGAATACATTTTTCATGGGACTCTGCATGGCCGGTCAAGCACATGCCGTGCAACTGAGATTGCTGAACCCTGGTAGGGGCTCATGGAAGGTCTCCTTCCTCTGCTTATTGTCCAGTATTACCCTGTTTTTTTTGACAACTGACTATCAGCTGTTCAGTGTCTTTCATGGTTGATCCTGTGGCCTCCCGCTCGGTACGTTTCACCTTAGATCATATGGGTTCCCGTTGATTATGATGTAAAAAACTATGAATTTTCATGACCGACCACAGATCCTCATTGATCAAAGAGCACTGTTGTGTCCCAATATTGCCCAGCATCCTCAGTTTAATTCCTGTTTGAGCACTATTTAGATAACTCGTATAAACATCTGGTGAACTCCAGTGAAACTCAAGCCGATCCCTGCGCACCGGAAGTCAACTGTCGTTTTAACTAAAACACGAAAGTGGTGTGTGCATAGAGCCCATTCTAGATAGATAGATAGCTAGATACTTTATTGATCCCCATAGGAGAAATTCAGGTATAACAGCAAAAATAAAAGAAACAGCCCTTCAAGTCACAGCAGCAGATATAGAGTAATCGCTGGGTGGAGCAGGATGGGTCACAGCAACAGATGTGGAGTAGCTGGGTGGAGCAGGACGGGTCACAGCAACAGAGATGGAGTAGCTGGGTGGAGCAAGGCGGGTCACAACAGCAGAGGTGGAGTAGCCGCTGGTTGGAGCAGGACAGGTCACAAGGTGGAGTAGTGCAGTAATTTGTCAGAATTCCCCCGCCCCAGAAGCTGCAGACAGCCGCACAGCCCGTTTCGTTCTGCAGGCCCTTTTAGTTCAACAAGAGACAAAAACCAATGTTAAAACAGTAAATAGAAATGACAGATACCAAACCTGATTTCAAAAGGTTATATTGAAGATTTGCAAGCAATATTACAATATTAACGGTCTGCGAACACAAGTCTCGCTTCGCGTCCAAAATAAGGAGTGGCCTCGGGGACGTCTCACTGCTCCTTGTCAGAAGAAAAAGCAAAAAGTTCCCGTGACCACTTCTGCACATCCCTTTATACTATACATCCAAGGTCAAATGACATCACAACTGTATGGACTCCACGACTCCTTCTGGCCAGCTGCCAACGTTTGCACCTGCTCTGATAACCACTCTTGTCTCCCTCCCATTTCACACAGACTAACCTTGAACTAACTGCTCTTTGAGATTTACACAAACAAGTGCTGTATAAACCTAATAATTTCTGATGTTTAAGTTGTTTAAATATTAATTTAGCAACAGAAACAATACTAAACTGATTTTAGTTTTAACTAGTGCAGGCGGCCTATAATATTCCAACAGTAGCCGCTTGGTTCGGACCATTTTCTCTGCTCTAATCCAAGATAAAAGGCTAACTGCTTCATACTACACATGCGCGGGCGGGAGCCGGCTGCAAGTGTTGCATCGCTCTCCCTTTTTCTTCTCACTTTTTTACTTTTTAGCCACTGATTTTTTTCTTTTTTGGTAACTGCTGTTATAATCCAGCCGTGTGAAGCTAGTGCCCACTTAGGAAGTGAGACACGCCGTGTTTTTTCCACCGTTTTCCTCATCATAAACGTGGATTATACCTGTGGGAGATGTGCCCACGCGCTCCCATTGTTTGTCTCCCGGAGAGCCCTCCGCTCTCCGTGGCAGCGCCGGGTGTAAACACACTATTCCTGAGATTCTACGGAAAACACCCAGGGGATGGAAGGTACGAGGGAGAAAGAGATCCAGACCTGCGGTGCCTGCCGTGATCACCGGGAATGTGAGGTCTCTGTCCAATAAGACTGACGAACTGGCTGCACTGACGCGCTACCAGCGGGAGTACCGTGACGCCAGCTTCCAGGTATTTACAGAAACATGGTTAGAACCGCGGACAGTGGAAAGAGGAGAGGCGGAGGGCTAGCCGTGTTTGTGAACAACAGCTACGGCAAGCCGGAGCACTGCACTGTGAAACGCCAGGTGTGTGAGAAAGACATTGAACTTCTTGCCATTGGTGTGCGGCCATACTATCTGCCGCGGGAGTTTGGGCATGTTATTCTCATAGCTGTCTATGTCCCTCCATCTGCAAAAGCAGACAGTGCGTGTGATGCTCTGCTCTCCACTGTCGGTGACCTGCAGACGCAGCACCCGCAGGCCTTATTTATTATTACTGGGGACTTCAACCACACAATATGTCCCCTGTCCCACTAGAGGAGACAACATATTGGATCTGTTCTTCAGCAATGCCAAGGACGCAGGCCTGTCTACAAACCATTAGTGCACAGGCAGCCGTGGTGAGGCGCTCGATACGTACATGGAATACAAACACTGTTGAGGCCCTCCGGGATTGTTTTGAAAGGACCCTATGGGACGAGCTCTGTGACCCCCATGGGCAGGACATTAATGGCATGACGGAGTGTATCACAGGATAAACTTCTGCTTTGAGAACACATGCGGTGCTTTGCCAACAACAAGCCATGGATTAATTCCGACGTAAAGGCTCTGCTGAAGGCAAAGAAGCGCGCTTTTCGATCTGGGAACAAAGAGGAGCTGAGGGACGTACAGAGACATCTGAGAACATCAGTGAGGGAGGCCAAAGCTCGATACAGGGGCAAAATGGAAGAGCAGCTAAGCAGAAAAAACGTTAAAGGTGTTTGGGACAATCTGAAGACCATCTCGAGGTTCAAACCAAAACCTGTTCCGCTGGTGGAGAACAGACAATGGGTTAACGACTTGAACACGTTTTACCTGCGGTTCAATCAACTACCCACCCCACCCCCTGCTTTGCTGCTGCCCACCCCTGCTGGAGAACAATGCCCCCCAGACGTGGTCGTTAACACCAGGGCCCACACCTCTCAGCTCTCTCCCACCACCAGCCTGCAGCCCCCACCCCTGTCATTCACTGCTGCACAGGTCAGAATGGAGCTGCTTAAAATCAAGCCAAGGAAAGCCTGTGGACCAGATAACATCAGCTCCAGGCTCCTTGGCTCCTGCGCAGATGAACTCTGCGGAGTGATGGAGCGCGTCTTCAACCTAAGCCTCAGGCTGAGGTCGGTACCACAGCTCTGGAAGACGTCCTGTGTGGTACCAGTGCCTAAAAAAACACGGGCCAAAGACCTCAGCGACTTCAGGCCAGTGGCTCTAACATCCCACTGCATGAAGACACTGGAGAGACTGGTCCTGGGACATCTCCGCTCCACTCTGACCTCAGCGATGGACCCGCTGCAGTTTGCCTACCGACCGGCATCGGAGTTGAGGACGCCATCATCTCCCTCCTCCATCGCTCGCTGTCCCACCTAGAGAAACCCAGCTCCGCAGTGAGGATTCTGTTCTTCGACTTCTCCAGCGCCTTCAACACCATCCAGCCGAGGATTCTCAGGGACAAGCTGGAGACAGCTGGAGTGGACTACAACCTGTCCGAGTGGATACTGGACTACCTCACAGACAGACCCCAGTTTGTGAGAACCAGGGACTTTGAGGTCCTGACCTGCAGTGTGGGGACCCCCCAGGGGACAGTCCTCGCGCCGTTCCTCTTCACCCTCTACACTGCGGATACTGAGGAGTTATACAGGACTTTGTGGACTGGTGTCAGCGGAACCACCTCCTCATCAATGCGGGGAAGACCAAGGAGATGGTGGTGGATTTCCGCAGACGTCACTCTGCCGCTCCAGCTTCAGTGAACATCCAGGGAAAGGACCTTGAGAGAGTGGACTCTTAAAAGTACCTGGATGTTCATCTGAACCACAAACTGGACTGGACTCACAACACAGACGCTTTCTTCAAAAAGGGCCAGAGCCGGCTCTACCTGCTGAGGAGGCTCAGGTCTTTTGGAGTGCAAGGGCCACTTTCAGTGTCATTCTTGCATCGTTGCAATATCCTTATCTTATACCAGAATGTGCAATACACAGCTGCCAATATACAGTTGTAAACATACTGCTGCTAATGTACAGTTGTAAACATACTGCTGCTAATGTACAGTTGTAAACAAACACACAGACACAGAACCAACAAGTAAACTCTCAATGGTGCAGCGATAAAAGTTAAGCAGAGTCTTAGAGTTAGTGGTAATTTCTCTAAGTTTACGCAGAAAGTAGAGACGCTGACGAGCTTTCTTAACGACTCTGTCAGTGTTTTTAACCCATTTCAGGTTAGACAGAGTTAAACCCAGAAACTTGCACTCCTCTACGATCTGCACCTGGGAGTTGTCGATTACGACAGGCAAATGAGAACTATTGCGACTAAAGTCGTAGACCAGTTCACATGTTTTCGATGCGTTCAACTGGAGGTTGTTAGTTTGACTCCACTGAACCACATTTTGTATCTCTGCTCTATACGAGGATTCATCATTGTTACTGATGAGACCGATGATGGTGGTGTCAGAGGAGGACACACAATCGTGAGTGTACAAAGTAAAAAGCAAGCAAGGACTCAAAATACATCCCTGAGGAGAACCAGTGCTCACAGAAACAACATCAGAAAAACAGTCATTGATTTTCATTCTCTGAGATCTGTCAGTTAAAAAGCTAAAAATCCATTTACACATGGCAACACTTAAACCGAGAGACATGAGCTTTTCAATCAGTTTACCTGGGACAAGGCAGTTAAAAGCAGAGCTATAATCTATGAAAAGCATTCTCGCGACAGATTTACTAGTGTCCAAGTGACTGTAGACAGAGTTCAGAGCAAAGGAGATGGCATCCTCCACACTCCTGTTCTGTCTGTAAGCAAACTGGAGCGGGTCAACACTCACAGGGATCTGGCTCTTAATGAAGTCCAGCACAAGCCGCTCAAAAGTTTTCATAAGAACAGACGTGAGGGCCACAGGACGATAGTCATTCAGGCATGTCACAGGAGTTTTCTTAGGAACTGGAATGATGGTCGACTCTTTAAAGCAGTTCGGCACAGTACAGTTCCTTAGCGACAGGTTAAAAATGTCTGTTAGCACAGGGGCAAGTTGCTCAGAGCACAGTTTCAGGACACGAGGAGGGATGCCGTCCGGGCCTGGGGCTTTCCGGACTATGGTCCTGGACAAGACACGCCTGACTTCCTCCTGAGTCACGGTGAAGGCAACTTGATTGAAGCACTCAGGGAATACAGTAGGACAGGCATCAGCGGATTCAAAGCGACAGTAGAACGTGTTCAGCTCGTTTGGCAGAGCTCGGCCGACAGATGCAATTTTCCCAGCGCTAGGTTTCCATGATGTGATGGCTTTAATACCGTTCCACATGCACCGAGGGTCATCTTCCTCAAAATAACTCTTTAACCTGTCCCCGTAACTGCGCTTTGCGGATTTAATAGAACGTTTCAATGAGTAACAGGATAGCTTATAAGCAACTGTATCATTTGATTGAAACGCCAACGCACGCTCATGAAGTTTTAGTTTCACTTTGGCGTTCATCCAAGGGTTTTGACTAAAATGTTTTTTAATGACCTTCTGTGGGACACAGCAGTCAATACAGAAGCGTATGTATCCAGACACAGCGTCACAGAATTCATTGACGTCCTCTGACTGAAACACAGACCAGTCCGTAGCATCAACCTTGTAGCTTCATGCTAGCCTCCTCAGACCAACACTGCACAGTGCGAGAGGTTGGTTTATGTTCCCTGCTCCTCTGAGTATACGAAGGACTTCTTCCTTCTTCTTCCCTCCGCATGAGAACAGAGGAGTGGTCAGACTTTCCAAAAGGAGGTCTGAAACTGGACCTGTAAGCTCCCTTCACGTTACTGTAGCAGTGATCCAGAACATGTGCTCCTCTTGTAGCTCGAGTCACATGTTGGTAAAAGTTCGGGAGTACAGTCTTTAAATTACATTTATTGAAATCCCCAGCAACAATGATGACTGCGTTAGGATGAGCAGACTCATGTTTGTGAATCTCGCTCAGATCCTGTAGGGCTACTTTGTAATCCGCACGTGGGTGAATGTAAACAGCACATAAAAATATCACTGAAAACTCACGAGGAAGATAAAAAGGGCGGCAGCTCAAGACCAGGCATTCCAGATTGGCAGTACATGTTTGGTTCACGATTCGAGTGTCCGTGCACCAGCGCTGATTAATTAAAAAGCACACACCTCTGCCTCTGGCCTTGCCCGTGGTCTCCTTCACTCTGTCCGTGCGGTGAGCGGTGAATCCCGGGGGCTGAACAGCAGAGTCCGGGACGTTCGAGTGGAGCCACGTCTCGCTAAGGCAGAACACGGCGTAGTCCCGGGCCTGGCCCTGGCTCTGGACCCGACACAGGAGCTCGTCCGTCTGGGCAGAGACTGGATGTTGGCCAGGTAGATGGAGGGGAGAGCGGTCCTGGAGGAGCGGCTTCGAACGAGCAGACCGCCTCGCCTTCCCCGGTGTCTGCGCCTCCTTCGCCGACTCGAGGTGCCCAGCTCCACACCGCGGAGAGAACGCCGGAGACGCCCGGTCCCCTCGCGGCCACCGCCGCGGCCCGCCTGCCGTGCTCCACGGGCCTCTTGAGTGGGACACTCGAGGAAGTTAATGCACCTCAGTTTGGGCAAGACGAGTGACCCGTCACACGCATGGTCCCGAATGTACAGAAGTGTTTCTCGGTCATATCTCACAGCAGCAAGTGACTCACAGACGAAAAACTGCAAAACACAGATCGTGCGCACCAGAGCTCTCACTGCGGCGCCATGACACGGCGCCATCTTGTTCCCACCAATCCTAGAGTCGGACCAGTGCAAAACCATGAACACTGTACTGCAGTCACACAAGCAATACAAATAAAAATTGTAAAGCACAAAACAACAACTGTTTCAGAGCTACTTAGGACTTGCTGCCGTTTTCAGAGTCAAAGTCAAAAATAGAAAAAAAAGGCAAATTTTGCTGCTCCGCTTCTTGAATACAGTTTAAGTGATAAAAAATTCTATGAGCACTAATTATGGTACATTTGTTTAGATGATGTGGAGTGATTTTGAGGCAAATCGGTAAAACGGCCGAGAAGTAGTTGATTTCCAACCGCCGTTTTTGTTTTTTCCATTTTACAATTATTTTAATAGGCTTCCAGTTTGTCAGGGGGCGTGGCCATAATAACTTTTTTTTTCATGTCTTGAGTTGAGGAATATGTGTACCGAATTTTGTGGCTGTACACCAAAGTTGACCTCGGACCCCCTCCCATAGGAGCAATGTACTGTAAATAGACTTTTGTAGGGGGCGCTGTTTTGCCATTTTTTTAGTCCCATAAAAATAAACACACTCTTTTTTTTCCCCACATGTTCTGAATTTTGTGCAAAATTTGTCAACTTTTCATTTATGTTCAGGGGCTCAAATTAAAGGTGCCATGATACGCTTTTTGACTTTTCTCTGCTTTAAACTTTCTCTGCTTTAGATCTTTCTATTTCACCATCGAGAGGCAGCAAAATGCCCGAGTCCAAGTCTATGACGATTTCAACATTGACAATTATGACACGCAGAAGCCCGTTTTTTCTATTTAAAATGGTTCTTAAATACTGTTGTCAAAACAGGGAAAACAATGCACAATATACTGTATATACTGTTTGTTGTCAAAAATATTACAAATAATAATAATAATGCTAAAATCCAGGTGGTGAATGACAAATCGAAACAGCAAATCAAGGCGCACATCCAGCTCCTGAGTCCAGCGTATGTCTGTGGTTTGGTCCTGCGGACACCACGTGGAACTATGCTGTTTTTCTGCTTTTGTCAACTCGGAGGAAATGTGTTTTTGTTGTATATATGTGACGCACTATTTGGCCCGAAGAGGTGATTATTTTACACAGGGATCTGCCTTTGTTTGAATGAATTTGTTCATCTGCAACACTTCACTAAGACTGTTCCAGAACAACTGAACTTACTCAAAAACTTCGGTTGTTGGAGATAAACAACTGGCAGCGTGAGGCTACATCACCGCGCAGGCGGGGGGAGGCGAGGAGCATGACTCCTTTTTGGATCAGCCTGTTTGAGTTGAGGTGACATCACTCATATATAAGTTTTGAAGGTTGTTTTGTATGGTTTGTATGGTGTATCACTCAAATTATTAACATGTGCATAGGATGGACTGTGAAACATGAAGAAGAGCGTAATGTGGAACCATTAAGGTTCAAAGAGCAGAAAAAAAAAAAAAAAAAAAAAAAAAAGGATTTTTTTCCCAAAAATCTTTGAGCCAAAACAATATATGTTTCCCTGGTAACGTATAATACAAATTATAAATTGTTTCAAGGCGAACGAGCGGACAAACACAACTGTTGTGTTCTTTGTGAATCACCTCAACATTATGAGGTCACCCGCTCCCTCCATAGGACCGCTTTCTTTTCACAGGGCGCTACAGCAGGATTTATCAGTGTCTGGGCACGCACCGTCGGGCTTGGGAGAAGACAGTTGAAGTCACCCAACCCTTCCATAGGACCTCAATCATTTCACTGTGTACTACAGCAGGAGTAAAGCCATTCTGTGCCTCCGAGATGGATTTATCAGTGTTTGGGGAGCGCCGCTGCGGTGCGCCCGGAGATTGTGACTTATGACAGGCAATACTCGTTAAAGCAATAGGCCCTCTTACCCCTGTTGGGGTTCGGGCCTAATAAGGAATAGCCTCAGGCTAAAGGTGAACTCCTATGCCCCAACAGTAGATTAACATACAACATCCCAACACAAGTGGCCTGTATTTCAGCCACTTGGGATTTGGGATTACACTTCCCATTCATTAATATTCCATTAACACGCACATAGACTGACGTGCTCCGTCACAGTCATTATTCTCAAGATCATGTTTTAATTGCACAAATATAATCAGCGGTTTTCACATAAATATTGATATAACAGCTTTCGGTAGTAGATCTTGTGAATCTAATTTCTAAAAAGTCACACACAATTCTCCTCACATACAAATCTGATTACATGTTTCTTTGATGTTTTCTCCCATCTGTAGCTACAACGGTCAAACGTACGAAAACGACATTGCTCTGGTGGAGCTGAAGAAGCTGCCATTCAAGCAGGAGTGTTTCCGTGAGAATCCGGCTGTGCGCCCCGTTTGTGTGCCCTGGACCCCCCATCTATTCCAGCCCAACCACACCTGCAGCATCTCAGGTTGGGGACGCACTGCAGGTAATGATAATAATGATGATGATAAGAATAATAATAATATAAAACTTATAAATATAATGATCCAAAATAATGATGATAATAATATGATTGGTAAAAATACAGTATATAATAATATAATATTGACCTACTCCAATACAATCAATACACCAACAAAAAAGGATTCTACTTAAGGAAACAGTACATCCAGTGTGCAAAATCCCTATACATTTTCATGGGAGTGAGTCCCTATCAGGAAAAGTATGTGCAACACAGATATAGGAATAAATACATGATCAGTGCACTTGAAGGCCTGTAATCAATTGTGTGTCATCAACTATCCATCTAGTCAATGCACAATTATCCACATAGAAAATCACAGTGAAAAAAAACCACCATGACGGGCAATGTTCCCTCTAATTTTGTATGGGTCAGAGCAAAAATACAAACCCACTGAGCGGCACTCTGAGCGAGAGATCTCTGTTGAAAACCATTCACTTTGGATACACCTCCTGTAAACACCTCTTGCATATACCTGCTGATCTCATTTATTTACGTTACTCAACTTCCACCAACTATGATTCGGTTCAATATTCACCTGATCATGATTCAAGTCTTTTATAGATGGTGAATTAAAGTAAATTGATGAATATATTTGGTGAAATGCTCTAAAAAAACAACAACAAAAAATATTCAAACTGGATTTTGTCTATTCATATTTAATATAGACTAATTCGAATATATTAATACATACATAGTTTTATTTAGTCATATGGCATTATAAAATAAAACAAATAGACCAATAATTATCTATAATATTTCCATAAATATTTTATTGAAATTTTCTGGCATGTTACATTAGTTAGTTACACACTCTCTTATGAACAATGTCTCACCATGTTATTTACAGTACAAATTAAGATACAAAATAACATAAACCCAAAACAAAAGCTTTTCGTAGGACATGTATTAAATTCACATTGGTCATTACTTACAGGGTTCTTTAAAGGACTTCTCATCCCCCCTCCTGGAGGCTTACGTCACTCACATTTTCTTTTCAAATCTCCCTCCAAATGGGCGTAGCCTGGAGGACAAAAGGGGACAGACGGGGGGGGGGGGGGTGAATGTTGGGTGGGTCTAAGCTGTGATAAACACTTGACATCGGCATTGGCTGTGACAAAAATGGAAAGAGAACACAGACACCAGCTCTATAGATTCTGTGCGGTCTTAGGAGGTGGAAGACTTCTCTTGTGAGAGAGGAGGCAGACGGCGGCCCCCAGCCCTATCAATTTGAGCCACTAGCTCGTTCTGCTAGTAGAGCTAGCGGATAAAAGCTAGCGCCGCTAGTAGAGCTAGCGGCTAAAAGCTAGCGCCGCTAGTAGAGCTAGCGGCTAAAAGCTAGCGGCTAAAAGCTAGCGGCTAAAAGCTAGCGCCGCTAGTAGAGCTAGCGGCTAAAAGCTAGCGCCGCTAGTATAGCTAGCTGTTAGCTAGCTGTTAGCGGGCACCACCGGCAGCTGCCTCTGCTGTAGCAGACTGCCACAGAATGGGGCCTGTTTCTGAATGATATAGATTAGAGTGGAATAAAAAGTAAGAACTGCTTGTCACAGGTAGCCTTGTGGTGTTTTTCTTGACAGTTTTGTCTTAACATGTTATGTATGAACCCAGACCAAGATAAACTATATACATATGTCGTGGGGGTCATATAGTTATAACATTCTAAACTGCCAAAATAAACTGTGGCCACTGCACCTCCTTGTCCCCGAAGGCATTTTGGATAGAAATGATACCCCAATGTGCACAAAAGAGACAGTAATTTAACACACGCTCAAACATAAAGTAGTATTTATTGTACACAAGTACAATAAACAATGTACAATGAAATTGCACACGATATAGAACTAGTAATACTAACAAGTCCTTAGCTAAATTCAGCTAACTAATCTAACAATAAAAGCAACTAATTACTATACTACAATATTCAACAACAAAGCTATTAACACTACACAATTATCTACAATCTACAATACAGCTATGCAAATAAAAATCTACCTAAATACTAAGGGTGTATTTTCTCCCGCGATTCGATTAGCGATATGCATTTGCCAAGTATCGATATCGATTTTGATTTTTTGTTTTGTTTTTTGAATTGGTATCAATACTTAATATATGGCTACATTACGCATCTCCATTCTATTAACCATGAAATAGAGGATTTTTTCTTTTATTTATGCCATAAATTGGCATTTTGTATATTTCTGACCAATATATCAATAATCGTCGTATCGTGATAAAATTGTTATCGTAATATCGTTATCGTGATATTATCGTTATCGTGAGCTTTGTGTCGTGTATCGTATCGTATCGTGAGGTACCCTTAGGTTCCCACCCCTACTAAATACTATAACTAATCGCAAACCTGACAATCAATGAAAATCTTCTGTTATTCCTTCTCCAACTCGCTACGGGGGCGTGAACGAGACTGGGCCGTTTATATACCCCAGAGCGGCGAGGCTGCTGACGTCAGGTACAACCTCAGACGTCAGCTACTGCTGCGCCAGTGTTGGCGCCAGATTCAAAATTCAAATGTAGTAATACAGGTCACCTGCAGATGGCGCCTCACAGACGGTTTTAGGCAGAAAGTTGATCTTTCAACTAATTTGCACCAAAGTGACAATTAGTTGACCAGGATATGTAGACAACACTATTGGACACTCATTTATACCGTTTATCAGCAAAAAAAAGTGGATTTGAGGTTGAGTTGTCCTTTAAAAATTGTTCAAGTCCTCAGTTATTTCCAAGTCCTGAACAAAGTCCACAAAAGGTCCCCAAATCTTCTCAAAAACATTTTGCTTTCCCCTGTGGATATAGGCAATCCTGTCTAAAGGAAGGCTTGAAAGCATATGCATTTTTCAAGGCTCAAGCTATACATCTTTTCGCTATTAATGAGCCAATATCTAGAAATGCTCCTTCTTCTTTAGTAAGATTATACAATTTAGAATGTAGTGAAAGTAAAAATAGTTCAAAATAGGATCCAAGTCAATGCGTTTTGAAAATACCTTTTCAATCAATTGTTTTATTTCTGACCAAAATAATTGTATGTGACTACATTCCCACATGCAATGTATCAAAGTTCCTTTGTAGCCACATTTTATGCATGTGTCTGGTATATTTATTTAGTTTTACTGGTGTAATATAAATACGCATTAACCATTTGAATTGTATTACCCTTAGCCGGCTATTGATAGACATTGTCTGACATTTGCTACATGCCTTTTCACAGTCATAATCTTCGATATTTATACACAGATCTTCATTCCAATACATAAACTTATTACTGGAAGTTTCTGTTGAGTTAGTACATAACAGATTATATACTTCTGCAATTATACCTTTCCTAAAATTGTCCTTTATTAACAGTTTTTCTAATTGTGACAAGGGGACGTGGTTGATATTTTGATTCATATTCACAAAGATTCTTAATTGTAAGTATTGAAAGCTTTAAGTTCATCAAATAACATGAAGACAGATGTTCTCTGTGAATAGAGATCTCCAATCATTTTCAATCCCCTGGATGACCATAATTTAAATGTGTTATCTGCTCTTCCAGGAGTAAAGAGTTGGTTCTACGTCATGGTGCTCCGCCCCTTATAGGCTACGCTATGGGTACTCTTAGTCGGGGGCTCCTGGTCGGGCCCGCCTCGCCACATTGATGTGGCCCGCAGGGTGCTGCAGCACTTTGCCCCACGTCTGGAGGGGAGACATGTAATGGTCCGTTCGGACAACACCACCGTGGTGGCGTATCTGAACAGGCAGGGGGGCCCGTCCCTCCATCGTCTGACAACGATCCTTCTGCTCTGGGCACCTGCAGTCCCTGAGAGCGCACCACGTTCCGGAGGATTGGAACACAGGGGCAGACATAATGTCCAAAGGGGGCCCACTCAAGGAGGAGTGGGGCCTGGACCCGAGAATAGCGGAAGAGGTCTGGCTGTGGTTCGGTCGCCCGGTAGTCGACCTTTTCGCCAGTGCAGACAACGCTCAGTGCCCGCTCTGGTTCGCACTGGAGCCGTGGGCCCTCCCGGACGAGCCGTGGAAGAGGCCTGTCCTCAGGAGGACACCTACGGTCTGGAACCTGAGAGTGGTTCTGAGGGGACTGTCGGGGCCCCCGTTCGGCCTGGGCCAGTCCGGAGTGTGGCCCTCAAGACTGCCCTTTTGTTGGCCCTGGCGTCAACCAAAAGGGCGGGAGATCTATGCACAGCCTGGCCTGCTTATCGTTTGGAGCTGGAGATGGTCTGGTGGAGCTTTGGCCCAATCCAGCCTTTCTTCCCAAGGTCGTTTCTTCGACCTTCAGGTCAAGGGTTATCAGATTCAGACCATTTTATCTGCCCCCTCATGCCTCTGAGGAGGATGAGCGGCATCTGTTGTGCCCTATCAGGATGCTTAGGTGCTACTTGGACGTCACAGCTGCGTTCAGACGTTCTGACCAGCTGTTTGTGTGTTTGGGTCCTAGGAACAAGGGCGTCCCGTTGTCCCCTTAGCGGCTGGCGCAATGGGTTTCCCGAGCGGTCCACATGGCTAAGGGGTTGGTTCCCCCGGTGGGATTCAGGGCGCCTTCCACACGGGGGGTGGCAGCCTCCTCGGCTCTGCTCCGGGGGGCCACAGTGGCGGACGTTTGCCAGGCGGCGTCCTGGGCATCGTCCTCCACCTTTGCTCAATCTTATCTGATTGACGTGTCAGAACAGTCTTTTGCTCACTCCGTTCTGAACACTGGGATCTGATTAGGACCGTGAGGTGCTCTTGGGAGAAGCAACCTAAGGTCCTTTTTACATAGATTAAGTACATATATTCTATATATGTGTGATCAGCGCCGCCCCGTTCAGGTGCTCTTGATAGAGGCGGGCTGGGGTTCTGGCCTGTTCTCTTGGGCAGCATGTGGTCTTCAGGAGCTCTTGGTAGAGGCGTCCTGGACTCTTGCCTGACATTCCCTCTGGGTCCTGGCCTTCCCTTCGGATGCTCTTGGTAGAGGCGTCCTGGGAATGCGCCCCACTCCTTCTTAGGGGAAGTTTGACAGGGGCCTTGGGCGTCCTTGATAGGAGCAGCCTTAACACTGTTTGTTTTGCCTTGAGGTTCATCAGTGTCTACGGGCGTCCTTGATAGGAGCGGCCTTTGACACTGTCTTTAGATTCTTTTTTGCCCTGAGGCCACTCACCTTGGAGGTGTTGGGGGTATCTCGGGCAGGGCTCCAATCACTCTATGCTGGCCTGATGGGAGTACATGTTTCCTACGGCTTACGCGTGGTTGCCCATAGCGTAGCCTATAAGGGGCGGAGCACCATGACGTAGAATTGGTAGTTACCTAATGTAACTTAAGTTTTACGAATGGTGCGTAGCCCCTTAGCGACGGGCCCATCAGTCCAGCCTGACTTTGGCAGAGTTCAAAGTGGCAGGTGCGGGCTGTAGAGGGCTATTTATAGATGGGACTGGCAGGTGATTGGAGCATTTAGTTCTCTCTGGCGGGAAGCTTAGACGCTTCTAAGAGTACCCATAGCGTAGCCAATAAGGGGCTACGCACCATTCGTAGAACTTAAGTTACATTAGGTAACTACCAATTACCCCACACTGGGCTAAACTGTGAAAGAGCATTTGAATCCTTCAAGTATTTCTTTATGTCGTACCAGACCCTTACTGAACTCTTTAGGATAGGATTTGCTATTTGTTTTAGTAGATTTGATGTCTTGTCAGAGTACAAGAATGAAGGCAAAGGTAGCTTTAAATTATGAGACTCCCTTTCTACCCAATGTGGGTTGCTTTCGGCTGTAAAATTAAATGTCATGGAGCGCATTTGCGAAGCCCAGTAATACCATCAAAAATTGGCATTTCAACCCTCCCCTATCAAAAGGCAAATACAAGAGACAGACGGAGTTTAGACGACAGTAGCTCAGTTGGTAGAGCACTGGCCTTTGAGCCTGAAGGTCGTGGGTTCAAGCCCACAACGGGACCTTCTCCACCGACTCCCACTGATGACTGCTGTCGTTGTGTCCTTGGGCAAGACATTTAACCCTGCATTGCCTGAAGCCCCCGCTGAAAAATCAAGGCTGTATTGTCACTGACAGAGCAGCCGTCCTCCTGTGGACTCACCACCTGCAGAGGATCAGTGAGGGGCTGGTGCTAAGTGAATTGGGTGCAGCTCTGACTGCCACCCCCCCGACCCAGAAATGGATTAAGGGGAAGAAGATGGATGGATGGATGGAGTTTAGACTTTCTGTTGTTCCATAAAAAGCAATTGTGATATTTATCCATGCAAATAAGTCTGGAGGAGGAGGAAGGGAAACATTGTGAAAAAAGTACAGCAGTTTTGGCAAGATATTCATTTTTAAGACATTTATTCATCCCAATATTGATAAGGGTAATGACATCCATCGCTCAATAGAGCTCTTAATGTTTTCCTTTAAATTGTCATAGTTAATTTTAACCACTTGATTCAAGTTAGTAGAGATTTGAATTCCTAAATATTGGAATTGATCCACTGTTTTAAATTTAAAGTGAGATAGTTGTAAGGTTGGATTAGTTCTTTGCTTCAGATTAGTGGTGACAGTAGCTCAGTTGGTAGAGCATTGGCCTTTGAGCCAGAGGGTCGTGGGTTCGAGCCTGACTTTCACCATCAACTCCTACTGTCATTGTGTCCTTTCAAGACACTTAACCTCTGGGAACACCAGCCACAGCGGGGGGCTGCAGCTGTAAATTGCCAAACTGCCTTTGTGTCCTTAGGCAAGACACTTTACCGCCATTGCCTAGAATGAGTCTGGTGTGAATGGTTGGTGGTGGTCGGAGGCCGATGGCACATACTGGTTGCCTTCCTTCTGTCAGTGTGCCCTAGGGCAGCTGTGGCTACAGTAGTAGTTTATCACCACTGTGTATGGAGTGAAAGAATAATGACAAGTAAAGCGTCTTTGAGTGTCCAAAAAAGCGCTATATAAAACCGATGCATTATTATTATTATTTTCCTTTTCATTTAGTAATAATAATGATGATTTTGTTTCACTCACTTTGTATCCAGACATAATATTGATTGTTTGAATTACCTGCTGCTGGTCTTGAAGAGGAGAGTGTAATAACAAGATGAGAGTAGAGAGGAGAGTCTAATAACAAGATGGCGCCTCGTACGGTCGACACGGCTCTTTGCTGCTCTCTTTTGCTTTTGTTTTTACTTTTTAACTGTGCATCTGGCTGTTCCTACACCCGTGAGGAACTTATGAACATCCGACCCACCGTTCCCATGGACCTATTGCCTGTTTTCTTGGCATCTGCAGCTGATTTAGTTCATGTTCTAGCCAAAAAAGTGTGGGCCCGTAACGGAGCGCGCACGGTTCACCCCGGCATTTTTCTCTCCAACGTACGGTCACTGGGCAATAAGATGGACGAACTCGGCCTGCTCATGAGAAGAAACAAGGACTTTGCCACATGCTGTGTCCTCGGCTTCACTGAGACCTGGCTAAATGAGCGGATCCCGGACTGCGCTCTGGAACTGCAGGGTTTTGAGCTGTTCCGCGCGGATCGCCATTGTGCGCTATCAGGAAAGAGCAGAGGCGGTGGGCTGTGCTTCTACGTCAATACAAACTGGTGTAACAATGTGACAGTGATCTCCAAGCACTGTTCTCCTGCTCTGGAATATCTTTTCATTCATTGTAAACCATTTTACTCCCCTCGTGAATTTGTTTCATTCATTCTTGCCTCTGTTTACATACCGCCATGGGCGGACGCGCGCGAGGCTCAGCGTGTACTCGCAGAGCAAGTACTGTTGAGTTGAGTTGAGTTGAGTGTTTATTTATTTCGAGTTCATGTACATCAAATCAACCATTTACAGATACAATATTGACATCATTCAAACTCGAAAAGGAGTGGGAGGAAGAAAAAAATCTTATAAGTTTCCACCCCTGTGCACATCACACTTACCCCTGTGTGTCCGGAGCCAGTAGCAAAGTCATGCATAACAACACGGCAACAAGCAGCACAGTGACCCCAGCCAATCCCGTCACAGCAGGCACCAGAGCAGCAACAACCAGCAACGCACCAAGGCATCGAGCCAGAACTGCACACACCCTATCCCACCGGTCTCAGGCCACGTTCAGCCGACTTCATTTGTTTATTTATTTATTTAAATTCCTCTTTTTGTTATTATTATTATTATTATTATTATCATTATTATTATTTTAATTATTATAATCATTATTACTATTATTTCATTTTTCCCTTTTACCAGACAATGGAGTATTTTCACTTGGTCAAATTGATAGCATTAGTGTTTATATTCAAACTACTAACATATACAAATCATATCCATTCGTGGCAGTGTGTAGTGGGAGAAGACAGTGACACCTGCATGTAAGCCCTACCACATCACCAGGCCGTCACCACACCAGTGCCCCTCCGCATCCTGGACCAGTAAGAGCCACCACACCTCTGTCGCCATTCCGTCATCGCACTGTGTATGGAACGTTTATACCCGGACTCTCTGATTATTATCCTGGGGGATTTTAATAAGGGAAACTTGAGCCAAGAATTACCCAAATACAGACAGTTTATCAAATTCCCAACCAGAGAGGAGAACACTCTGGATCACTGTTATACCACTGTGCGTGGAGCTTATCGCGCTGTTCCCAAAGCAGCCCTCGGCTTCTCAGATCACTCCATGATACATCTGATCCCTGCTTACAGACAGAGACTAAAGCTCTCAAAACCTGTAGTGAGGAGCTCCAAAGTGTGGTCTGATGAAGCTGTGGAAGAGCTGCGCGCATGCATGGAAAGTAGATATACTGGATGGTGCTATTGAGCAAGTGGTGAAAAGGTGGTACTGCACCCTAAAACTCCCCAGAAAGGGGACGGCGCTATTGAGCAAGTGGTGAAAAGTGTTACTGCACTGTATTTTTTTCAAAGAGGTGTCATTTTTGAATGTGTAATGAGTTAGCCTCTGTCTGGTGTTTCACAGTAGTCTAAAGTGATTTATTGATCAGGGTTTATCGTAGCACATGTGTGGTTCACACCGAGCTTATTCTTAAACAAACAGTGGTGCCTTAGTTAGTAAAGACACGTCAATAAACTAATTAATCTACAGGGAGGACCTGTCAACGACACTTAGGTGTGTGTGTGTGTGTGTGTGATAGCCTTATCATGATGAAGGGTTTGGAGGGAGGGTTTTATAACAACAAATCAGAATGGGTGGGAGGTCTGTTTACTGCTGCCCCTGACACCTCTCCCACCCCCCACTACTCTAACGACCCACCCATCAGCCCTGCCCCCAGCCTGACAATAGCCTCTAAAGATATCAAACAACTCTTCTTGAGGCTGCACCCCCCCGCGAAGCTCCTGGCCCGGACCATGTGTCTCCGGCCACTCTGAGACACTGCGCCAGTGAGCTTACTCCTGTGTTCACTGACATTTTCAACACCTCTCTGCAGTCCTGCCATGTCCCGGCCTGCTTCAAATCCTCCATCATTGTCCCCGTCCCGAAGAAGCCCAGGATCACAGGACTCAATGACTACAGACCTGTAGCACTTACGTCTGTCGTCATGAAGTCATTTGAACGCCTGGTCCTCTCCCATCTCAAGTCCTTCACCTCCCCCCTCCTGGACCCCCTGCAGTTCGCCTACAGAGCCAACAGATCTGTAGATGACGCCATTAACCTGGCCCTCCGCCACATCCTACAGCACCTGGACTCCCCGGGGACCTACGCCAGGGTCCTGTTCGTGGAATTCAGCTCTGCCTTCAACACCATCCTGCCATCCCTGCTCCAGGACAAGCTCTCCCAGCTCAACGTGCCCGATTCCACCTGCAGGTGGATCACTGACTTCCTGACAGACAGGAAGCAGCGAGTGCGTCTGGGGAAGAATGTCTTGGACTCTCGGATTATAAATACAGGAGCCCCACAGGGCTGTGTTCTTTCTCCCCTGCTCTTCTCCCTGTACACGAACCACTGCACCTCCAGCCACAACTCCGTGAAGCTGATCAAGTTCGCGGACGACACCACCCTCATTGGACTTATCTCCAACCACGATGAATCCGCCTACAGGAGGGAGGTGGACCGGCTGGTGTCCTGGTGCAGTGGTAATAACCTGGAGCTGAATGCCCAGAAGACAGTGGAGATGATTGTGGACTTCGGGAAGAGCACTGTCCCCACATCGCCCCGTCCCCACCCTCCGTGATGGACTCCTCCATCACCTCTGTGGAGTCCTATCGTTTCCTGGGCACCACCATCACCCAGGACCTCAAGTGGAAGCCGACCATCAGCTCCCTCATCAAGAAGGCCCAGCAGAGGACGTACCTCCTGCGGCAGCTCAGGAAAGCCAAGCTGCCTGCATAGATGTTGGTGCAGTTCTACACGGCCATCATCGAGTCCATCCTCACCTCCTCCATCACCGTGTGGTTGCTGGAGCCACAGTCAGGGACAAACAGAGACTACAGCGCATTATGCGCTCTGCAGAGGAAGTGATCGGCCGCAGCCTTCAATTGCTGCAGGACCTCTACGTCCCCCGAGCTCGAGGCCAGGCTGGTCGTATCACAGCCGATCCCTCTCACCCTGCACATGAACTATTCCAACCACTCCCCTCAGGCAGGAGACTGCGGTCCATCAGGAGTAGAACCTCCCGCCACAAGAACAGTTTCTTCCCCTCTGCTGTTGGACTCTTGAACACTTCTTAACCTGTCCCCCGCCCTTTATAAAGTCACTTTACTGCCCATCATACGTCACTTTACGTCACTGTACTGCTGTCACCTTACATTGTGTGCACCATGTGCACTTGTATATTGTAAATAGTAACTGTAACTCTATTTTATATTTAAATTTATTCCTTAGAAGTGTTTTTTTATTCTTTTTTTTAATTCTCTCTCTGACTGTTGCACTGAGCCAAAGCAATATCCAAGTCTGTGACTTCCTGTTACTTACGTGGAAATAAAAATTACTCTGATTCTTATGTTGTATACAATGTAAATGAGTTTCACTGTATTTATAATTGTATATCGTTGTTCAGAGTTTATACTTGACTCATTTAGTCCTTGACAGAGCAGAACTGTGAACATTCAGTCATTTACGAACATTAAAAGTAATACAATGGTGTCCTGTATTGATAAGCACTGTGCGCTTTGAAGACTGAATATGGCATTATTTGGCAGTTGTTCGCCTCCTCTTGTTTGCAATGTCGCACTTTTTAATAGGCTTATTGCACAAGAGTACATCACTCTTGTCTGTAATTATCTTGGACGTTCCCGAACAATTTCTCAGCATCCCACATAGTTCTTGCATTGTAGCAAATGCATAAATGCGAAACTTGCTGTCTTTTGATATTCAGATTCTTCCTGGCATGCAGCGCTGCCTGTGCGTAATGCAGAAAACGTGAGTGGGTGTATTACTTGGGCTATACCATAATTTATAGTCCTACTGTCACCAGATGGCCAAAGATGTTATTGCATTTATCAAAATGTTTGTAGTCAGAAAGATTATTGTGCATTATTCGGAATACCATATACATAAAAAGGCTAGTGATGGGCAGTACATTTTTCCATTGTGAGATGAATAAAGTTGATCTAATCTTATCTTATGTATCCCTGTAACAAACACCGACATCTAGTGGACTAGTTGATAAGTATTTATTCAGTGTATGGGGTTGAGTGTGGATGGTGCTGGCAGTTCATTGTAGTAGTCTTTATATAAATACTTGTATACTTGTAAAGTCTTGTATAAACACTAAAAAGATACTGTACATGTTGAAGCCAATGTCCTGTTTGATTGTCATTTTCCTTGATTGATTCCCTGATTTTGGCATGTCCCCTCTATCCCTTAAAACAATCATGCTCTCTACAGATTAAAAACAATCAGGCTCTCTCTACCAGCATATTCCTATGATATACCGGTATAACTGCATATTTTTTCTGGCTATAATAAACATGATAAAATAGACAGCACAATGCATCATGGCCTGGTCGTACCATACCACCGTACCCACTTAATTTCGTAAATAGGGCTGGATTTGCTCAATTGACGTTCGTTAACAGGTGGAAGGGGTTAACTCCTTTTGGAGATTGAAACGATTGGACTTGAGTTTGCCGCAACGTATGTAATGCACCCGAGTGAGTGAGGCATTTAGAATTTAGCCTAGCCATCTCCTTTGCAACTAATGGAGCCCGTGGGGAGTAGAGCCACAACATCTTTTCGAGATGTAGGAAAATGATTAATTGACCGGAGTTTAAGGATGGCCAAGGCCAGGCTACCTTGAGCCATCATAACTTCCATATAGTTGGTTTTACAATGGTCTGTGTTCTGTCTCTTGTGTGTTTCCAGAAGGTAAAGCTGCTAAGGTCCTGCTGTGGGCGAACGTCTCCCTGATCCCAGACTGTGAGCGGTTTTATGAAGACCGCTTCAAACCAGGCATGATGTGTGCGGGTAAGTGTGGAGCTGTGGGAACATTGGAAAATATATTCTGCTATTTCACAAAAAAAACACATACAAAATTATAATGAGACTTCACTCACTCCACTTCACACTTCTTGTTGGTTATTTAATCTTGTAAAATGTGAAACAATATATTTAGTATTAATAATAATAATTTTTTGGTTTTATATCGTGCTTTTATGGACAAAGATGCTGTACTTTCTTATTCATATTCTTTCACTCCATTCACAATGGTAATAAACTACTAATGTAGTCACAGCTGCCGTGGGTACACTGACAGAAGTGAGGCTTCATCAGTTGCCATTTCGCGGGGGCAAAATTCTAAGCAGAGACGCCCAGACTTCCCTATGCACACACACTTCCTCCAGCTCATCTGGGGGTTCCCCATGCCGTTCCCAGGCCATCTGGGAGACATAGTCCCTCCAGTGTGTCCTTCGTCTTCCCCGAGGTCTCCTCCCTGTTCGGACGTGCTCAGAACACCTCCCAAGGAGGCATCCGGAACAGATGCCCAAGCCACCTCAACTGGTTCCTCTCGACGTGTGACTGAGCTCCTCACCCTATCTCTAAGGGAGTGCACAGCCACTCTGCGAAGGAAGCTCCTTTTGACCGCTTGTCTTTTCGGTCATTACCCATAGCTCATGACCATAGGTGGGGGAGGGAACGAAGATTGACTGGTAAATCGAGAGCCTTGCCTTTTGAGTCAGCTCACTCTTTACCACAACATTCCGATACAGCGACCGTATCACTACACACGCTGCACCGGTCCGCCTGTGAATCTCACGCTCCGTCCTTCCCTCACTTGTGAACAAGATCTCGAGATACTTGAGCTCCTCCACTTGGACCTCTCCACCACTTGGAGAGAGCAAGGTACCTTTTTCTCGTCGAGCACCATGGCCTCAGATTTGGAGGTGCTGATTCTCATCCCAGCCGCTACACGGCGGTTTGCAGCCGAGTGGCTGCAAACCGCCCCTGGGCATGTTGCAGGTCCTGATTGGTTGGAGCCAACAGAACGACATTGTCCGCAAAAAGCAGAGATTAAATCATGAGATCTCCGAACAGGACCCCTCCAGCCCCTGGCTGTGCGTATAAATTCTAACGATAAAGACAGTGAACAGAACTGGTGACAAAGGGGAGCCTTTGCGCAGGCCAACATGCACTGGAAACAGATCTGACTTGCTGCCAGCGATGCGAACGCTGCTCTGGCTCCGGTCATACAGGGTAGAAGACCCCGCACCCTGTACTCTTGGAGAACACCCCATAAGGACACCCCAGGGAATACGGTCGAACACCTTCTTATAAGATTCAAGAGTTCAAATAAACTATATTTAATTACAGTGCCTTGCGAAAGTATTCGGCCTCCTTAAACCTTTCAACATTTCGCCACATTTCAGGTTTCAAACATAAAGATATAAAAACTAATTTTTTTGTCAAGAATCAACAACAAGTGGGACACAATCATGAAGTGGAACAAAATTTATTGGATAATTTAAACTTTTTTAACAAATAAAAAACTGAAAAGTGGGGCATGCAATATTATTTGGCCCCCTTGGGCTAATACTTTGTAGCGCCATCTTTTGCGCCATTCTTCCTTGCAAAACAGCTCGAGCTCAGTGAGGTTGGATGGAGAGCGTTTGTGAACAGCAGTCTTCAGCTCTTTCCACAGATTCTCGATTGGATTCAGGTCTGGACTTTGACTTGGCCATTCTAACACCTGGATACGTCTATTTGTGAACCATTGTAGATTTGGCTTTATGTTTTGGATCATTGTCCTGTTGGAAGATAAATCTCCGTCCCGGTCTCAGGTCTTTTGCAGACTCCAACAGGTTTTCTTCCAGAATGGTCCTGTATTTGGCTCCATCCATCTTCCCATCAATTTTAGCCATCTTCCCTGTCCTTGCTGAAGAAAAGCAGGCCCAAACCATGATGCTGCCACCACCATGTTTGACAGTGGGGATGGTGTGTTCAGGGTGATGAGCTGTGTTGCTTTTATGCCAAACATATCGTTTTGCATTGTGGCCAAAAAGTTTGATTTTGGTTTCATCTGAGCAGAGCACCTTCTTCCACATGTTTGGTGTGTCTCCCGGGTGGCTTGTGGCAAACTTTAAACGAGACTTTTTATGGATATCTTTGAGAAATGGCTTTCTTCTTGCCACTCTTCCATAAAGGCCAAATTTGTGCAGTGCACGACTGATTGTTGTCCTATGGACAGACTCTCCCACCTCAGCTGTAGTTATCTGCAGTTCATTCAGAGTGATCATGGGCCTCTTGACTGCATCTCTGATCAGTCTTCTCCTTGTTTGAGATGAAAGTTTGGAGGGACCGCCGGGTCTTGGTAGATTTGCAGTGGTCTGATACTCCTTACATTTCAATATAATTGCTTGCACAGTGCTCCTTGAGATGTTTAAAGCTTGGGAAATCTTTTTGTATCCAAATCCGGCTTTAAACTTCTCCACAACAGTATCTCGGACCTGCCTGGTGTGTTCCTTTATCTTCATGGTTCTCTCTGCGCTTTAAACAGAACCCTGAGACTATCAAAGAGCAGGTGCATTTATACGGAGACTGGATTACACACAGGTGCATTCTATTTATCATCATCAGTCATTTAGGACAACATTGGATCATTCAAAGATCCTCACTGAACTTCTGGTGTGAGTTTGCTGCACTGAAAGTAAAGGGGCCGAATAATATTGCACGCCCCACTTTTCAGTTTTTTATTTGTTAAAAAAGTTTAAATTATCCAATAAATTTTGTTCCACTTCACGATTATGTCCCACTTGTTGATTCATGACAAAAAAAATCAACATTTTATATCTTTATGTTTGAAGCCTGAAATGTGGCGAAATGTTGAAAGGTTCAAGGGGGCCGAATACTTTCGCAAGGCACTGTATATTGACAATTAATTACTTATACACAACTCTGAGTTCTTATATTTCCCTATCTAACTTTATGAGCTGAGCCAAAATTAACTGTCCCTTACGGGCCTAAACTATGGAGGTCAGCAGGCGCTCTGTCAAACCTCTCTGTTCAGACTCACTCACAATGTCGTACAAAACAGTTTTATGAAAATGTGTAGAAGAAGAGGACGCCTACTCCGAAGATGTCATTTGGCTCCTTATCAGTCTCCCGAGGCTGCTCTGGTCTGGTTTTGGGTCTCATCCCTTGTCCTGATGATAAGAGTGTCAAACTTTGTTCCTAAATGGATAATATGGCACAGAAACCAACCTTGTCCCTGAACTCACTAGACTTAGGCTAACACATAATACGAAAGGCCTTTTATGCAAACACCTAATGATTAATATAAGAACACTTTATAAAAACACTTGATGTTTAATCATTAGTATAAAAACATTTTATGGAGACATTCATTAATTCATTCATTATCATCCCTTTATTATTCCATTTCTGGGTCAGGGGAGTGGCAATCAGAGTTGCCACCCAATTCACATTGCACCAGTCCCTCGCTGATCCTCCTGCAGGTGGTGGGTCCACAGGAAGATGGCTGCTCCTTCATCATACGGCCTTGATCTCCCAGCGGGGGCTTCAGGCATTGTGGGGTTAAGTGTCTTGCCCAGCGACACAACGACAGCAGTCATCAGTGGGAGCAGGTGACATGGGTCCTGGTGGGATCGAACCCACGACCATTGGGTCCAAAGACCAATGCTCTACCAAGTGAGCTCTACTGTCGCCCCTTTATGGAGACATTTCATGATTAAATCTAGAAATTCCTATTTTCATAGATGTTGATACATGGACGACGGAAAATAGAAGTGTATCAGCATGTGCTGTATTTAAAATCTACAACATTCTCCAAAACCACAAAGCACATGACAGGTTGTGCGAATTCCTAGAAACCCTTGAGTATCCGATGGAGCGTATAGAGCTGGTCCAGTGTTCCGTAGCCTGGTCAAAAACCACACTGGTTTGCCAGGATCTTTTCGAGGCCGATAGTCATGCTCCATGAACTCTCTGAACTCCTCCCAGTCCAAGGTTAGCCTTTGCAACAGCCCGTACAGTGGCAAGCTTGGCCTGCCAGTACTGTACAGCTGCCTCAGGAGTCCCACAAATCATCATGGCTCGAAAGAACTCCTTTTTCAGCCTGATGGCATCCCTTACTACTGGTGTCCAATACCGTGTTCGGGGGATTGCCGCAGGGACCAGCACCAGAGACCTTTCCACCACAGCTACAAGCTGCCGCATCGGCATAGGTGGAGAACATGGTCCACTCAGACTCAATGTCCCCCTCCTCCTCCGGGACCTGGGAGAAGCTCTCCCGGAGGAGTGAGCTGAAAGTATGTCTAACAGGGGCTCAGCAAGACATTCCCAAAAGACCCTTACTACATACTTGAGTCTGCCAGGTCTAACTGGCTTCCTCCCCTGCTAGCCTGATTAGTTGACCGCTCCGTCCCTCTCTTCACCAGTGTCCGAGACACGCAGATGAAGGTCAGATGATGCGACAACAACGTTGATCGACCTCTGGCCTAGGGTGTCCTGGTGCCATGTGCACTGGTAAGACACCCTTGTGCTCGAAGAAGGTGTTCGTGATGGGCAAACTGTGACTAGCACAGAAGTCCAACAACTGAGCACCGCTCAGGTTCAGATCAGAGGGACCATTCTTCCTAATCACCTCTCTTCAAGTGTCACCGGGGAGAACTCCAGCTCCATGCCGGGAGACGTCACAGGTTTCATCATGGTGCTATCCATGGTGGGTTTTGGGCTGTGCTTCGTCTGACTCGTCACCCAAGACTTGTTTGCCATGAAGCCCTAGACAGCATAGCTTCCAGGACCATCCAAGTACTCAAACTCCCCCACCACGTTCATGTGGCAGTCCAGGGGGGGAGACCCTCAAAAATATATGGTACATGAACTTTACTCTTGTTTTTTTACATTATAAAAAATGTAATGCCACAGTAAATACTCTCAAGATCATTGAATAAGGATTTAACGCCTCTCTTTGTTATTTGGTTGGTTGTCAGGGGATCTGGATGGCTCTGTGGACTCGTGTCAGGGGGACAGCGGGGGGCCTCTGGTGTGCGAGGATGCGCTTGGAGTGTCGTATCTCTGGGGCATTGTGAGCTGGGGCGACAAGTGTGGAGAGCCGGGCCACCCTGGGGTCTACACACAGGTAAAGAGAGTCTGAGTGACAAGTGTGAGGAACCTGACCACACTGAGGTCTACAAAGAGGTAACGGTGTAAGAGAGTTTGAGTGGCGAGTGTGGGGAGGCGGGCCACACTGGGGTCTACACAGAGGTAAAGAGAGTCTGAGACACAAGATTGGGGTCCAACTACGTTGATCTTCAAAATAAAAATTGCATCAGTGGGCATAGGAACTACATGTGTCACATGCAGAAGGATTCTGGCAACAAAAGTGTGATTGTATTTGTAATGATTTTAATAGACCACTATAACATGTACGAAATGCTCAGTGCTTTTTAAGATGCTTTTATCAAGTTGCCAAAACAAGCTGCTGTTTGCCGCAGCTCACGCTTAACTCACGAACATCGACTGTAACATTCCTGAGAAAATATTCAACGGAAATACAAAACAATTCTTCTCCTCAATCTCTCACAACAGACAATTGTCAGTTTTACTAACACAATTGTTTTGTGCTAAATGTTTTACTGACACAATTATAGCTTACATCTAAATTGCGAGTGAAAAAAGGGAACAAATGCTGCACGTGATAGACTGAAATACTGTATAACGCCACTAACAACAATACTGTTCTTCGTTGCTATAAATATGGAATATGTGATGGTGTACATAAATCACATGCAAAGCCTGAATAAAAAAACAGGAATATACGACAATAAGGATTTGCTACAAATGCTTTTTGAGAAAAAGTTACTTTATCACATCACCTGAAATGTTTAAAAGACAAACTCATCGAATGAATTTAGTATGTATAATCTTGTTATTTGGCATGGAAAGATTACGATCCGTTCATTAGATATCCCATATTAACCTGTTAGATTCATGTTATCAACCCAAAAGGTAGCTCTAAGCTAGCGGCTGCCGAGTTAGCCCAGGCCACAGCAAGCGGGCATCCCCATACCAAGCCCCGGCAATCCAAGATGGTGCCGTATTCAAATGAATGGTTTGTGCTTAGTAGCGCATGTGCCGGCACGGTCGCTGACATATTAGCGAAACTCGTAATATCACTCGCTATATTTGGGCATCGTCTGGTCCTCCCGGTTCGGCGCAGTGGATATTCTCCCATGATGCGTTGTGCCAAATACGTGTGTGTGGCTCTCATGCACGTGCACAGAGGGGCTTGGCCGTGCTCTGACCAATCAGCGCTGCTGATTAGAGCAGGAGTTAGAGCGGGAGCCAGACGAGAAGAGTTTGTGGCACTAAAGTGTGGATTTAAAGAAAACCGAAGGATTTAAGAAGAAAAAAAAGTTCAGGATTAAAAGGGACACTAAAATACACACAAAATCCGACTTTTATGAACGCTGTAGGTTCTCTGACGGCTGAGGTTGCGCTGTTTTAGTCTACATTGAGTTCTATGGGGAAAATTTCTGGGTAGCCCACGTGAATGTAGTCTGATATAGTCTGCAGTACCGCGAGAATCCCCAGAGCACATGGGTCCTTCAGCTCCGAGCTGTAATACCCTATCCAGTTATTATAATAGATCCATGCCCTATACGTCTGTAAAATGACGTATGCGGGACAACTAGACGGAGCAGGAGAACTTGACAGAACACTGGCAGAGCGCGCAGGGACTGCTGCTGCTGCTCTCACTGATACTTCAGTCGCAAAGTTTCTACTCTATAGGTAAAGTTTGGGCATTCTATTTGGAGAAATCCATTTCAAATCACTTCCAGTAAAAGTTATCTACGTCTATATTGTCTGACATAGTGGGTAAAGTGCAAATCTTCTTGGAAAATGAGCTTGTGTGAGCGATGTCGACAATGACTGTGCAGGACTAGAACTGGGTTTCAGGCATGTCTTTCGCACACGTTTTAGTAGGCTTTCCCTCTGGAGAGGGCGGTTCTTTCCTAAATTTTTCTATTAATAATAGTTTAATGATTTCACTGTTAACAATCTTATAGCTAAACACTACATACACAAATATTGTTTTTTAAATCCTCACTGTAGGAGAAGAAAATGTACATCCACCCAATGGGAGGATGAACTATCCTACGAGGGCTTTAAAAATTAAATAAGTAGAATAAGCTTATGTCTGTCTGATAGATGCATGCTTATTCCACAGAGTGAGTTTACTTACAGTTGAATGAGGAAGTTAACCTTTAGGGTGCCAATCTTAATTTAAAGATATAAAGATCCAAGCAAGCTCATTATAATCAGTCTCATAAAATCTTAAAGCGTGAATTCTTTAATCTCTACAGGGACTCCGTCTAACCTGTGAAATAATGATAACGTAGCATAAGATCAAACTGTAAACTGTGGTTTATTGACTAAAAGGAAAGTTTTAGATGCAGGACAATGCAAATATCTTATAGGATCATTGGGCCTCATTCACGAATAACTTCGTAAGAAACTTCTTACAAGTCGTTCTTCAGTAGATTTCTAAGAAGACCCTACGTGGGATTCATCAACGCGCTCGTAAGCCGCTGAATTGTTCGCAGCTGTTCTCTCAGATTGATGAATGCCAACTCCTCGTAAGTAGAGCGCGCGTGCCCGGTGCTTCATTAGCATAGGTAACCGCCCATTAATGCCCATATAAGGGACTGCAGGGCCGTGTGCAGACGCCAGAGGAAACCGCAATAGGCCTAAAGCAAAGAGTTACACGGAGCAAAAGAGTCACCCTTTTTTCTTCTTTTGCCAGACTAGGAATAAAGTCATAAAATGTTGACTTAAAAGTCGAAATATTTTGATAATAAAGTCGAACTAGCAAAATGATGAGATTAATCTCAAAATGTTATGAGATTAATTTAAAAATATATTATGTTTTAATTTAAAAATGAATCTCAAAATGTTATGAGATTAAGCTAAAAGTATTTTGGACCCTGAGAGGAGATCCAGCGCTGAGACCAATGCAGACCCGAGGAGAGACTGGAGAGACCAGCACACAGAAACCAGAGCGGACCGAGGCGACACCGCATAGACTGAGACCAGCGCGGATCGAAGAGAGACCGCATAGACTGAGACCAGCGCGGACCGAGGAGAGACCGCATAGACTGAGATCAGCGCGGGCCGAGGAGAGACCGCATAGACTGAGACCAGCGCGGACCGAAGAAAGACCGCATAGACTGCGACCAGCGCTGACCGAAGAAAGACCGCATAGACTGAGACCAGCGTGGACCGCATGAGACCAGCATGAGACCAGCGCGGACCGAAGAGAGACCACAGCGACTGGAGAGACCATATGGAGAGACCAGCGCGGTCCTCCTGCTGCAGCAGTATATATTCCATTGTTTTGTGACCCGTGGATGGATAAATGTCCCCTATCAATAGGATGGGGTCACTAACGGCATGATTTCCAATGTATTTGATAAAGCGTTGGCGCATTAAGTTTACAAATGAATTTAAAAAATGACTAAATTACCATAAACAATGAAATAAATAAATACATACATCAATATGGCAAACATATCACTGTAATGTTGTATTTTATTGAACTTCACAACACGAGCGTGCGAACATGTCAGCACTGAATGTGCGTAAGAGTGCTCCTGAGCACTCGTAGGATTTGTACTTACCCAAGAGAAATTCTGCTTACGAGAAATATTCGTGAATGCCACATTCTTCGTAAAATCCTCGTAAGTAGGTTTTACGCACACATTTGTTCGTAAGAACCGTTCGTGAATGAGGCCCATTGAGATTTTGGAGTCACAATCCAGAACCAAAGGTCACATGAATCACACGGACATTTATGCACAAACGAAAGCTTGGAGAGATCTTACTTTGCGCGCGTCGTCCTCAGTGTTGTGGTTAGAGAGGGTCTCTGTTTTGAAAACGCACGTGTTCCTTTGTGTATCCTGGATGAGTCCAAAAGCTGGACGCCAGTGTAGGTTGGCTGCTAAGTCCGTGGGCAGCTTGAGCGTAGACTCCAAAGTTTCAAAGTCTGTGGGAGAGGCACCAAAGTCCTGGTGGTGTAGTGTGGGTCCACGTGGTTCGCGTCCACGTTCTTTGTAGTCGCTTTGGCGGCGGTTCGTACAAGCCGCGCACTCCCAGAGGTCTCAGGCAGTCCACTGCGCGTTCTCGGCCGTAACTCACACGCTCCTGCGTGGAGGCCCGTGCGTGGACAAAAAGGGAGGTTTGGGGAAGGTCAAGCGAGGCCCGCTCGTTTTGCCTGGAAAAGGAGAAGTTCCAAGATGGAAAAAGGACAAGAGAAGAGAGTAAGAAGCCCAGTGAAGCCAGCTTCACTTAGTTTTAACAACTCCGCTATGGGCGATGTGGTCTGCTTTGGTCCAGTTTGCATAAACACAGCTCCAGCTGCCAGTTGGTCAGCCGAGAAACAAGGCGTGGTATGCGTGGATCTCATCTGCATAAACACATTTCTCATTGGCTGAGTGATCAAATAGTACAGGCATGGTTACATCATAGTACGAACATTAATATGACACAAATACAGTAACAGATTAATCAGAACCATCATGTTAAGGTCTAACTCATATACACACGATTGTTATTTTCATGTTTATTGTGTGTCCAATGCTGGTCAGAGGCCAGTCGACTGAGCAGAGTCAGAGTTGATTACGCTGTACTGAGGTGTGATAACGGGATGGGTCTAGTGGGGCACTGTCCTTTTGGTGATCTGAAGACAATGCGTAAGGTCCTTTTGAGTGTCTGCCTGTCTCTGTGTGACTGTGTCCATTGTCTCTGATCCAGGTAGAGTACGAGTGTGTGTCTTTGAAGAGTAAGGCAGATGGTTTTTCTTTTTGTTCTGGCCCAGACAAAGTGTTGAACCAGCAGGTCCTGACGCCTACCTCCAGGGTCGAGGCAGACAAAACAGACAATTCATTGTTTTTGACCAAGTTACAACAAAGATGTGTATCTGTCACCGTAGAGGGTGGCCTTGGCTTGATAGGAAGATGGTTACCCTTTGTCTCAGTGGCTGGATAAGGTGTAACCTCTGTGGCTCGAAAGGGATGGCATCTCTGCAGGCCTCGACGCCAGTCTGGGTCCTTATGCTACATCACTAACTACATTCAAGAAGGAATTAGTTCAAACAATTTCATACTACATTTATAGCTGCACTAACTCACTTTGTGAAATTTTCAAATGTGAGTGTTGGCCTCGCTCTTTCTGCTCCCCCACACCCACGGAACTATCGCCCCCCACTACCCCCTTCCCCCTCAGCCTGTGCTCACATGCTAATTGTTTACGGCGCTCACGTCTCACAATATGGATCGCACATTTGAACATGGATGGCGTGACCATAGAATAATAGAACCGGGAAGCGCGGAGGAACGAGACTTTCTTTTGGATGGCTGTTTCGCTGTGTAAGCAGTAACCGGTAACGAAGACACGGGAAGTTTTAGGTTAGCCTCCGCCGCTTGTTTACCTCAGCTGTTTGTGCTAACGAGAGACCTGGGGCTTTTCTCAAGAAAGTGGGGGCCAGTGGGCCGCTGTGATTGGTCACAATCTGGTCCCGAAACAAATTCTCTTCCTTGTTGCACAAAAACTCAATCTAAAATAAAATGACACGCCAGCACAAATCTTCGCTATTTATTCTTCAAAACGACGTATATGCCAATGCATTGCATGGATATGAATTTAATTTTCGTAATGTATACAAAAATAAAGTGAGGTAATGCAGCTTTAATCTCATTAATACAAATAATGCTATTAAACTTATTACATCTACAGATATTACATCTGCTTTGCATTTTCAAAGCACCTGTTTTGTTTGTAATATTGATAAAAAATAATTATGAATAAAAAAACTGAAAAACCTACACATGGGTTTGTAGTTTTTTGCCATTGCCAGAAACGCCCCCTGGTGGCACAACACGCTCAGCATACTAATGCTAACTGCTTACAGGACTATTAAAATACAGTCCTTTAAACCCTAAATTAACAGGTGAAGAGAAGGAGAAACTCACCCTATCTCTAAGGGAGCGCCCAGCCACTCTGCGGAGGAAGCTCATTTCGATCGCGGATACAAGCGGTCGAAATGAGCTTCCTCCGCAGAGTGGCCGGGCGCTCCCTTAGAGATAGAGTGAGGAGCTCAGTCACACGGGAGGAGCTCGGAGTAGAGCCGCTGCTTCTCCACGTCGAGAGGAACCAGTTGAGGTGGCTCTGGCATCTGTTCCGGATGCCTCCTGGACGCCTCCCTGGGGAGGTGTTCCGGGCACGTCCCACCGGGAGGAGGCCCTGCGGAAGACCTAGGACACGCTGGAGGGACTGTCTCTCAGCTGGTCTGGGAACGCCTTGGGGTCCCCCCGGACGAGCTGGAGGAAGTGTGTGTGGATAGGAAAGTCCGGGCGTCTCTGCTTAGACTGCTGCCCCCGCGACCCGGCAACGGATAAAGCGGAAGAAAATGGATGGATGGATGGATGGAGAGAAGGAGAAACGTTTTTTCTTGAAAACTGAAATGAGGAGGAACATCTTGCTTGGAATATTTATTTCATTTTTTGAAAATATTTTATTTTAAACGTTTCTGTTTAGAACTGGGCTAATGTTCAGATAATCCTAGCCTGGTCGTACCACACCATAGTACAAATTACATTTTGTACTAAGGTCCGGAGGTGCTCCATTGAGCTCCGTTAACAGGTGGGAGGGGTTAACTCCTTCTGCAGATTGAAACGATTGGATCTGAGTTTACCATCACGTATGTATTTATTTATTGTTTATTTGGTTGGGACAGTACATGTTAATGAACACATCACTCCGGATTGTAGCCATGGGCTAATTTGCGTCCATTGTCCCACATTCGCACTCACAAACACACACTCTTTCACCCTGAACTATTGCACATGCTTTTAGTTATAGGGGAAACCGGAGTGCCTGGAGGAAACCTACGCAGCCTAGCTTTAGCATTTAGCCTAGCCATCTCCTTTGCAGCTAACGGAGCCCGTGGGGAGTAGCCCATAATCTTTGCCAGCAATGACTTTTGCTATACATTCCTCTTGCTCCGGCTTCAATTTCTTGATATGTGTTTTAGTATTAGATAGCAATATGGCCTACGTGCAGGACTCTACAAGGACTCTGATTATTTTGACTATGATGTGCACTGTCTCTGTGTGACACGTATGTCTTTCGATGTGTGACGTGACAATGACTATATAAACTGTGTACTGACTCCATTCTGTCTGAGAGAAGGAAACAATGGAAACCACTGGAACTTTCCACGATCCGTCTCTGTCTGCTTCATTCCTGACATGTGTCATTCCTGACATGTGTCAGGAATGAACCAGACAGAGATGGATCGTGGTGCGCCAAACTCTGGAAGTTTATTTTGGTTAACAGCTTTTTAAACTTCTCAAAGATATGGGCTATACTCAAATACATCAAAAATGCTTTTAAATGCTTTAGAATCTCTGTTGGTTGTAATCTATCTCATTAATCTAGGCTACACTCTTTTTTGTATTGTTAACATTCACAGGTGTTTGAACACAAGTGAATTTGGCAGGTATCTATAAAACTGTGCATAAACTGTAATTAACTACTTTCGAAGTAAATACTTGTGAACATATTTTGAAGGAAATGGTCTGAAGAAGATGACAAAGTCTGGGATCGCGTCTTTCATTCAGACAGAAGACATGTTTTATTGTCGATGGTAGAGACAGCACGAACAACACGAACACAGAATGCAAGTGTATTATACAGAGCGGAGGCATGGAGACCTCCAATCAGCAGCTGCCACGGTGCCATGTAGCTTGGCCTTCAGATAGACAAAACAAGGGAAAAGTACTGGCTTCTGCACATTGATAGAATGATGAGTTTAACTTTAACAAAAGTTGCTTAAAAGTGTTATGAAATCTCACATTCCCCCCTCTGGTCACACATTCACGTGTGACCATCAGGATCGATAAACAGCAACATAACATCCTAACTCAATACTTAAACTCATAAACTTGGTACTTCACTCGGTACTTCAAAAAACTCAGAACTCGGAATACTTCAAAAACTCATAAAACATGTTCAGATCTTTCATAAAACTTGTCAACAATCTTCAGTAAAATACCAAACTTCATCAGTCGATGGTGGTTCCAGATATTGCTTTGAAAACAGTCTCTCCCACTTCTCCGTGTTGATTTCTTCAGGCTGCATTTGTGTCGAGCCATGAATTCTTCTGTGACGTGTCTTTCAATCACACGTTTCAGCTTCAGTGTCCAGATTCAGAAATCCAATTCAGTCCAAATTATGTCCAAATTCAGAAATCCAATTGTTCCAAATTATGTCCAAATTGTGTAATCCAATTTTTCCAAATGGTGTCCATGCAAAAGAGGACGATGGCATTGTCCATGTCTCAGCAGCTCACAGCCTGACTGGAATCAGGGGCTGTGCAGATTGTCCAAGTGCTGATCCAGATGCATGGTTTCTCTTGAGGTTTCTCAGTTTTGGCTTAAAAAAAAAACAAATTTTTGTGTAAAAAATAGTAGTCTTCTGTTCTCTAGATGTTACAGACAAGGCCCGCATTCTTCCACCACCTGAAGAAGATGACATAGTCTGGGATCGCGTCTTTCATTCAGACAGAAGACATGTTTTATTGTCGATGGTAGAGACAGCACGAACAACACGAACACAGAATGCAAGTGTATTATACAGAGCGGAGGCATGGAGACCTCCAATCAGCAGCTGCCACGGTGCCATGTAGCTTGGCCTTCAGATAAACAAAACAAGGGAAAAGTACTGGCTTCTGCACATTGATAGAATGATGAGTTTAACTTTAACAAAAGTTGCTTAAAAGTGTTATGAAATCTCACAGGTCCTTTTACCGTTTGATATTAGCTCATGGCTACAAATATTCTCTATTTTTCAAGTGTCTATGGTTGATGCATTTATCTATTTCTATTTCTATATTTTATTTTTTTTGGACTCTAAAGCTTGGTTGCAGCTTGAGCCAAGGCATATTTCTAGTTTGTGACTTCTGTCAATTTTAATAGCTCTAAAATAACTGATTCTAATATTTTAGCTGCTCTATCAGAAGGATAACATTATATGCTACTATTTTAACTCTTATGTGGAAATGTGTTTATGAACAACAAAGAAAGGAAAATTCTACTCGTGAGTTTAATATTAACTATCTACTAGGACATTACAATGCTCATACTTTATCATTTTAAAACATTTTAACAGTTGCTCAGTCCCCCAGACTAAAAAGTCAAAGTTTTTGTCTGTCAGATGTCTGAATACTTTACATATATTGCGTTTCTGGTTGTGGTTCTGGTTGTAGCAATAGCATCGGCAATAGACTATTTTTTCTTTGGCTGGTTCTTGTTCGCAAATTGCTGTGTCCAATAGATCACCAGATGTCCAGAAGCTAGGGACAAACAAAAACAAAAGAAGAATCATGAGTATCTGTCTCATTTAGCACTCATCAATGGCATGATTTTAAAAATATAAACATCACTCCCCGGGTTTTCTCTCTCAGGGTCCCCTGAGGGTGAGTCTCAGTCGTCATCAGGTCAGGTCATATTTCGAGAGATGTCATCTTGGACATCAGTAGGGTCCAAGCCAGGGTTTGGTCACTCCAGATACATCAGGTCACTTGGGTTGCCCTGGTCACTTTAGTTGGACATCGGATCTCCAGATACAGTCTGGTCATTCAAATCGCACATCAGGTCATTTGAGATGCACTTCTGGTCAATGGTGGTGTAGTGTCACAGTTCCTGTACACAGCTTGTTATGCAATAGTTACTTTCTATTTACTCTCTATGGTTAAGTCAATTTGATTCTACTTTCAGCCAATATTGTCATTCATAGAAGTGGCTCATCAGATCTAATCCTAATCAATGTAATTACTTCACACAGTACAAAATCAGAACATAAAAAGTGTCAGGACAGAGGTCAATTGACAATATAGAATTCAAATGAACATTTCTGGTCTGATAGACAATTAAAAATATGTATTTACATTGCAGTAAACTTTTAAAATGCTTTTTACTCATGTTCTGGTTTTTTATGTATCTATAAATGTGAACGTATGATTGTGTGTATGTATGTGTGTGTGGATGTATGTAGGGTGTGAATTTTGGGGTTGTGTCTCCAGACTCCTCGAACCACCTGTAGGTCTCAAAGGTCACACTGTGGTGATGCAAACCAACTGGACACACTTTCAACTCACATCCAGGTCTCTGCCTGATGTTCCACCCACTACGCCTACAGAAACCCCCACTTTCGTGGCCCCGGTCTCACTCCCACTTACGACGATCGGTCTGTAGTGGAGGGAGGGGCATGGAGGTGGCTTTCTCGCCCTTTGACCTGCGGCCTTGGTTGGATGGTGTCTACTCTGGGCTCAACTGTTCTGAGCCCTCAGTGTCCACTCCATAATCAGTGACCTCTCGCACAGTCTGGCAGAGTCTGAAAAACAATCTTTGAGACAGCCAAAATTAAAAACAACAGATATCAGTATGTGAGAACGAATGATTGTTTTTCTCTCTAAAGTCTAAACAATTTTGGAGCGCTCTTGGTTTTGTGCCAATATGAATAAAGATTACTTATTATCTTACTAATGACATTTTTTGAAACAGTAATAAAAATGACAATCACACTCAAATCTCAAAAACATTTTAAACTTAAAAAAAAAATGTAATTGTGTATACTTTTGTACTGTGTGATGTTTTTAATCTATCTATAAAAATAAAATAAAAATGAATTTGGAAAAACATGCCTCCTGTCTCTGGGCAGCAGCAGCAGGATCAGAGCTAGACAAAACAAAAACTTGCAATGTGAATTTGGTGAATTAGGTGGAGTTCAACTCCATAATGTAATACTTTTATTATTAATCCTAATTCCCTCTCTCTTTTTAGACAAAGTCTATGATCAATAATCACTTTAAACACAAATTCTAATTTAAATGTTTTGAACTACGGCTTTTTGTAACTAAAAATGGAAATACATAAAAACAAACACAACTCACTAACAGTTAAGAAATATCAGCAGATTTAAAAGAATGGAAATATGTCAGCAGATTTAAACAAAGCTTTAGCACTAATATTTGGGTTTCAAAAACACAATAATTCAAAACTTCTATTCCCTAAATGTGTTTAAAAACGTTTAACTGTGTCATAACACAATGTTCAATTGCAAATTTTGCAAATTTAAAAACTATAAAAAGCCAAAATCCTAAAGGCAGGTTTGTTTTGATTCAGAGCCGGAGTAGCGAAGGAGGGGGCCGTTTCCCCTGACAACGGCAGCAAGATAGAGCGGCGCACACTCAGACAGAGGTGCACACACAGGCAGAAAGTTGTGTTTTAGCAAAAATGCAAAAACAGAAAGAAGAAGAACTTTCAAGATTACTTTTTTAAGCGTTATATAACATGAAACCAAGTCTAAAATGCATATAAATCACAAGAGCTTATACTAAAACCAAATCCAAGACTCACTGAGTTTCTCAACAAAATTCATCTTTATATGCAATTTACACTCAATTTTAAGAATATAACTGATGTTGTAGTTTATACTTTTGTAATCCAAGTCTAGAAATGGCCAATTTCAACACTTGTGACCAAAGGTACTCCTACTCTTTATTGTTTCCCTTTTTTAATTGTTCTTTGATTTTATATACCCTGGATCTACATCTACGGCCTCGAACCCTATCTTTTGGTCATGAAACTTCTGCTATTTTATTGAGGTAGCTTCCCTGTACTCCAGTCATTAAACTGATATTTTATCGAGGTAGCGAACTAGTTTAAACTCAAAAATCTCTTTCTAAAAAAAAACAAAAAACAACTGTTGGATACAGCCTGAGCCGCGACAACAAATTTAAATAACTCACAAAAGGTAAAAGCTCAACTGTAGATAAAACTCAGCAAAAAATGTAAATAACTCACAAAAGCTCTCATAGCTCAACTGTAGATAAAACTCGGCATTCTCCGGTGAACTCTGTTCATGCCGAAAACAAACTCAAAAACAAAAACTCCCTTTTTCTGTATGTAATTTAAACCCGTGATCACTGAATGTAACATATTGTTGCTTCTATACTTTTGTCATTCATCAGCCTGGAATTGGTTAATTACAAAACTTTTGTGACAAAGGCCTCTTTTACACGTTTCGCTTTTTATTACTTTTTATTTTTACACCATGGCTTCTCTATTCTTTTAGTAGTGTCTAATAGTGTCTTTTCTCTGGCCAACACTATTTCTCTCTGCCCCGGATACTTCAAAGGACAGGGACCCCCCGATACGTCAAGGGGTTCTTTTTCTCCCTATTCTTACCTTTTTCCTATAGGGACTGGTTGCCCACACAGCTAACCTGTTTTCTAAGACATGACAAAGACGTGACAAAGACATAACAAAGAAAATTTGATTTAGAGAGATTTGGACAGACCTCTGGGACAGCCCAAAATGTAGCTAGTATCCAATTATGCAGACTTTACATATTAAAAAAGGTGTCTGCTTACCTTTATTCTTGTCAAAGAGGTATACCAAGGACTGTCCGAGAGGTCGCCCACTTCTTTTCCGCGTCGAAAAATTAATTTTAAACACAACATAGAGAAAGTGAGGGAGCAAGAGCAAGCCCATCCAAAAGCGAGCCCTTTCAGCGTCCGCTAGGATTTTTCCCCTTCCAGATAACGTGCTGTTGCTCCCGCACGCCAAAAAAAGACACAAAAGAAAGTCCCTCAAAACAACCAGAGAATGGCGCACACAAGAATGAACCAGACAGAGAAGGATCGTGGTGCGCCAAACTCTGGAAGTTTATTTTGGTTACTCTCAAGTTCCAGTGGTTTCTGATGTTTCTTTCTCTCAGTTCTTTCAGACAGAATAAAGGCTGTACACAGTTTATATAGTCATTGTTACGTCACACATCGAAAGACATACGTGTCACACAGATACAGTGCATGTCATAGTCAAAATAATCAGAGTCCTTGTAGAGTCTTGTGCTTGCCAGCCACGGGTATGTATGGCTAAGGCCAGGCAAAGATAATCAGGTATTGTTGCCATATTTTAACAAAGGTGTCGTAGGCTTTTCTCAGGTTATAAGTATTATTTTTACAGAGGTATACCAACTGTATACCATCTTGTTAGAGAGAGAACATTTCTGTTGCAAGAAAATGTATCGCTGTCACTTGAAAGTCTGATTTGGTTTAGGACAATTATTAATTAACAGAGAGTACCCCTGAGAAATAAATGTACATTATCCACTGTAAGATAAGATCAACTTTACTGTCCAAAGGGAAATTTGCTGTAGGATACAGTGCTGCACAGATGAAAATATAAAAAGGAACATTACAGGATTGGTCAATTAATTCAACATCAAAATAAATAGTAGGTCCTTGATTTAACAAAAAAAAAAACAGCCCTCACAGTCTCACAGCCCTAAGTCGACGTCCTGATGGCAGGATCTGGTTTTACCCATGCAGGGCGTGCATGGATAATAATTTTTTGAGCCAGTGAGAGTATGGTCTGCTTGTAGATCAGCTCCAATGATCTTTGTTGCAGTTTTAACAAGCCTCTGGATTTTGGATTTGTCCTTCACAGAGAGTGCACCGAACCAGACAGCCATGCAGTATCTGAGACAGGTTTCAAATATAGAGCTTTAGTAAATAGTCATAATTTTTGTGCACAATCCGAATAGCCGAACAGGACACAGAGCCGGAGCAGTGATGTGTATTGGCCGTCCACACTAAGAATCTATCCAATACACTTTGAAACCCACCCTACGCACTCTGGGCCTCATGTATGTAACTTGCGTACGGCCAAATCAGGGTGTAAATGATGCGTACGCAAAAAAATTACACTTTTCCGCATTTATCAATCTGGACGTGAGCGTACGGTACGCACAGAATTTACACCAAGTCAATAGGTGGTGTAAATGTGTACTCTCATTTTACCCTTTGTCACAACACGCATGAAATTCAAGATTTGGACAACAATAAACATGTTCCCACTCTGGCAAGATTATAAAGTGTGTTTTCATGGAGCATCATGTTTCGGAATTTGAATTTGCGCATCAGAAAAAGTCTAACACTCTGGAAACAGGCAAACTTTAAATCTGACTTCTGTGTGTATTATTTTGATCTGTATGTTTGTGTAAGCCCTCAGTCGTACAGGGATTAGTCAAAGCAAAGGAAGGTTTCTCACCCATCATCTGTACTTCTTAGCAAGTTTTCCCGACGTTTCGTCCTCAATTCTAAGGACTTCTTCAGGGAATGAATTCTCAGACCGCGCGTTGGAGATTTATAACATATGGGTGTGGTTAGCCACACCCTAATCCTGATACTAACTCATAAACAATCTAAGGTCTGTTTGATGTAGAAGGGAGCAGGTCTAACGACCCTGCTGAGGCTAATGACCCTAACTCATTAGCATGTCACTGACCTTGTCCCAAGTTAGGGCGTTGTTTTTAGGATGTCGTCATAGATGCGAGGCAAAACAAATCTTAACCCTCCTCCTCTCTTAAGAGAAGATTTTTGTTTCCTCACAAAAATGGCTTCTTTCACCCCTCTCTCAAACCAATTCTTCTCCCGAGCCAGAATTTTAACCTTGGTGTCATCCACCGTGTGGTTGGAGGCCTTGAGGTGGAGATGAACAGCCTGTGGCCCACTAGAGTTTTCTCTACGATGTTGGTAAAGTCGTTTCTGTAGAGTTTGTTTAGTTTCTCCAATATTGTGGTCAGTGGACCTGTAAGCTCCCTTCACGTTACAATAACAGTGATCCAGATCATGTGCTCCTCTTGTAGCTCGAATCACATGTTGGTAAAAGTTCGGGAGTACAGTCTTTAAATTATATTTATTGAAATCCCCAGTAACAATGATGACTGCGTTAGGATGAGCAGACTCATGTTTGTGAAGGATCTCGCTCAAATCCTGTAGGGCTACTTTGTAATCCGCACGTGGGTGAATGTAAACAGCACATAAAAATATCACTGAAAACTCACGGGGAAGATAAAAAGGGCGGCTGCACACCAAGCATTCCAGATTGGCAGTACATGTTTGGTTCACGATTCGAGTGTCCGTGCACCAGCGCTGATTAATTAAAAAGCACACACCTCCGCCTCTGGCCTTGCCCATGGTTTCCTTCACTCTGTCCGTGCGGTGAGCGGTGAATCCCGGGGGCTGAACAGCAGAGTCCGGGACGTTCGAGTGGAGCCACGTCTCGCTGAGATAGAACTCAGCGCAGTCCCGGGCCTCGCACTGGCTCTGGACCCGACACAGGAGCTCGTCCGTCTTGTTGGGCAGAGACTGGATGTTGGCCAGGTAGATGGAGGGCAGAGCGGTCCTGGAGGAGCGGCTTCGAACGAGCAGACCGCCTCGCCTTCCCCGGTGTCTGCGCCTCCTTCGCCGACTCGAGGTGCCCAGCTCCACACCGCGGAGAGAACGCCGGAGACGCCCGGTCCCCTCGCTCTGTTGGCGGCCACCGCCGCGGCCCGCTTGCCGTGCTCCACGGGCCTCTCGAGTGGGACACTCGAGGAAGTTTGTGCACCTCAGTTCAGGTAGTACGAGTGACCCGTCACACGCAAGGTCCCGAATGTTAAGAAGCGCCTCTCGGTCATACTTCACAGTGGCAAGTGACTCAAAGACAAACAGCAAAGAGCTCTCACTGCGGCGCCATGACACGGCGCCATCTTGCTCAGAGCACAGGACTATGGTATTGCTCACTCCAAATGTCTCACTGCCCTGTCCACCCGCTGCTGAATAAATAGCGTATAAATAGCGAATAAATAGCGTAGCGTATATAGCGTATATTTATTTGTACATATGCATGAACAACCTGTGGCAGACCCTGCGCGTACACGTAATTACGCATGTGTTTTGCCTCATTCACCTCTGGGAAAGCAATGTGGGTTTTCCTTAGTTTTGTGCATAAATCCCCATAAATGCACCTGATCTTGCTCAAAACTGTCTCAGCCATTGCCCTGTACTCCGCAGAGCAGAGATGGGATGCAACGCGCACCAGCAGTATAGTTCATTCATTCATTCAGGTAGTTTATTATTTATTTATTTACGTCAAAATTTCAGGAAAGATGAGTGCTGCAGTGGGTCTAGACACTAGGGCAAAAGTGTATATATAATATATCATATATTTATTTATTTTTTAAACGTGAATAAACTCAAAAGTGCGTGCTTTTTGCGGCTTCTTAGCCGACTTCCTGCTGAGCGCGGCATTTATCAACAGCCGCAGGTGCGTACGCTCAGATCTGTGCGTATTTCACACGTTCATAAATGCCACGTCAGATCTTGCGTATCTGGGATCTACACCCAAAATGTACACCTTTTTCTGCGCAATTTTCATACATGAGGCCCTCTGAGAGGAATTTTATAACATGACCCCCAGGTCTCTGAAGAGCTTAGTTGGTGGTAATGTTTTATATGATTGACTGTTCATGGAATTGTCTTGGTTTTGCAGGTGGCACATTTCTTCGAGTGGATTCGAAGCGTCACTTCATGGCCTCTTGTCACAAAGTTCAATTCTTGACCTTTTTCAACACAGTTTACCCCCCTGAAATGTTTTGTGAAACAAACTAAGGTGGAGCCCTGAAACTGTAAGAGATAGAGCACAATTAAAATCAACAACAGTCATAAATAAAATCAAAATATGTAAAAAATAATAACAAAATCTGCAACAATTTGGTGCCGAATTGTCTTATTTTAAATATTGTGCAACAGAAAATTAAATGTAATTGTTAATAAAACATGTTATAAAATGTTATTGAAGTGTTTATTTCATGCAAGTATAGGAATAGACAAAGTCTGTGCAACTGTTAGGTATACTCGGGAAGCTCGGGGCTTCTTGAGTATACCCACAGCAAAGCCTAAGTGGCGTTAGCACCATGATGTAGAAGTATATTTATATAGCACATTTCTTGTATGTGCTCTTCTTACTGAGCTCAACTGAGACAAATCAACCCAATCAGTCATTTAAAGGTGATGTTAAAAACTTAAATTGTGTTTTATATTTAATAGGATGTATATTTCTGACAATGAGACACTAGTACTCGTATGTACAGTAAGTATTTTGGTAACGCTTTATATTAAGGTGTGCTTGTTAAGTATTAATAAGGTATTAATAGACATTAGCAACATGCTTTTATATTGCTTATATGTACTTATAAACATATTAATAAGCTGCTCATTTTACTATTCTCTAAATGATGTTGTTCTAGTTATATGGGTAGTATAGTATATTTAAAACAGTTCTTCCTCTTGGCATGTTCTTGTTTAACTGCACATGTAAACATTAAAGCCCAACTGTACACTGCGTATTTAAAAACCGCTTTACTCTTGGATGTTTCTGTTTTCTGACCTTGGTTGCTGATCCGCCTCCCGGCTGTATGGTGGGTGGTCGTTTTTGTAACGGCCGTTAAAGCAACCTGCCATTTGAAAATATCTGTAATAGATAATAGATAGATACTTTATTGATCGCCGTAGGAGAAATTCAGGATTCATTTGAATAAAACCAAAGCTAAGGTACATTTCTTTAGACATACATATACAATGATTGAAACACATTAGGAGCTGTATAAGACTGGTGTGAACGGAGGGGTTACTGAATGTATAAAGTATTGTGACTTTCCTAGTTAAATTAAATGTAATTAGGACTACTCAGAAAATAGGTTCTCTCTCTGGGAAAAATGATTTTGTGTGTAAAATACTCACACAACTTGTGCTAGCAAAGTTTGTGTTATTTAGATTGAAAAGGGATTCTTACAATATATACAGGCTCAAGCGCACTTGAGCAATAATATTTACAAACAAAGCAAAATAACAAACAAACATTATTCCCATCTACTGAGTCCACTCGAATAGTTACTATTTTGGCTTAGTCCAAGAGAAAAGTTCTACTTTCCTAGTAAACTACTAGTAAACTCCTAGTAAACTACTAGGAAAGTAGTCCAACTAGTCCAACTAGTAGACTGTTGGAGGTGGTGGGCGCGAGCGAGTGTACACAGGGTGTCCTACTGCAACAGATGTGAAGGGTGATCACACAAGGAACTGTAGGATGGCTACCGACTACTCTCAGCAAGTTGCCAATAACAAAAGCAGGGCCTGTGTACAAAATAGCATGCATACATTTTATTCAATTCAGTTTAGTTTTTGTCGTCAACAAAACACTTTCATCGGTAACAGGGGTAGTTTTGTACAGTCCTAGAATGTTAAATATCACATGTGTGTTATCCCTAGTCTAAATACATTATTGGGTTTGAGTGTTGTACTTCTGGGCCATTTCATGGTTTTCAGCCTTGTTGAATGATTGATGAACACTGAAAAAACTGAAATAGATAGATACATGGAGAGTTTTGCAAGAGCAGTCTATAATGTTGACATGTATCATGTGTTTGTTATCCCAGGTCTAAATACACCATTGACTTTGAATCTTGTGGCTCTAGGCCATTATATAGTTTTTAGCCGTTTTGAATTAATATTCTTGCATGAAACACTATCCCAACGGCAGTTTAAATAGTAACAGAGGTAGTTTTGAAAATACATTCAATATAATTATTGCATGAAACACTGAAAACGGCAGTTTCAATAGTTACAGATGTAGTTTTGTATATATAGTCAATATATCTCAGGTCTAAATACACCATTGACTTTGACTTTTGTGGTTCTAAGCCATTATATATTAGCCTGACTCTTGCCAGACCCTTGTAGTTTGCTGAGCTTCACACAAGGGTCTGGGTCTCCTTCACAGCGGATGAATTTCAGTAGGTGGGGCCTTGTAAAAAAAAATCAGTGTATGTGATTGGATAAACCACTTGTCTGAAATCTTGAATGACGTGTTCCTCAGCACTCGACTCCTCACTGCGTTGCAGGGTTGCCAAATGCTGGCAAGATTTTCCAGTCCAAAACCTGCAAGAATGCCCCCAAAAAACGTCATGCAATCACTGGGGCTGTCATGATTCTGTTTATTGTCTTTCTGTCTATTTATTTCCTACAAGTCGCTTGGAACAAAAGTGTACGGGAAACCACCCAACCTGGCAACCCTGCTGCGTAGTGTTGTGACAGAAGAATTTAAACCAGTACAGTGTTCAGCCAAACGTGGAGCATGGCGGAACTACAAGGATCTGTCAAGAGTCAGGCTAATTATATTTAGCCATTTTGAATGAATTCTGTGGCTCAGTTGGTGGAGCATTGGCTTCTGAACCTAATGGTCGTGGGTTCAATCCCCCCACGACCCATGTCATCTGCTACACTGAGGTCTGCTGTCATTGTGTCCCTGGGCAAGACACTTAACCCCACATTGCCAAAAGCCCCCACTGAAACACCAAGGCCGAATCTTCGTTGAAGCAGCAGCCATCTTCCCGTAGACCCACCACCTGCAGGAAGAACAGCTTGTGACCGGTACTATGTGATTTGGGTGGCAGCTCGGATTGCCACCCCTCCAACCCAGAAATGGAATAATGAAGGGGATGAAAATGACATGACATGAATGAAATATTACATGAACTATATTATGAAAACGCAGTTTCAATAGTTTCAGAGGTACAGTCCTAGAATGCTAAATATAGCATATGTGTGCTATCCATAGTCTAAATACATAATTAGGTTTGAGTTGTGCTTATATAGGCCATTTGATTGTATTCAACCTTGTTGCATAAAATACTGTGAGAAATGACATACCAATAGAAACATGGAGAGTTTTACTAAAACAGTCTGTAATGCTGACAGTTTGTTATTCCGGGTCTATTTACCCCATTGACTTTGAATCTTGTGGTTCTTGGCCATTATATAGTTTTTGGTCATTTTGAATGAATCTTTGTATGAAACATTGTGAAAACTGAAATTTCAATGGAAACAATATAAATAGGCAATAAAGGTGCAACAACCACCCACATACAATTTTTTTTATTTTATAAATAGGCAAATAGGAATAAAACCTTCCCAGATATGAATTAAAACGGACCAGAAACATCATGAATTACATTCTAGCTCTCAACAACTGTGATTCTATGCATTTGAACTGATTCTGTTGTAAAAGTGAATTTCATGCAGCAAACCACTTGAAACGCCTAAAACGGACCAGAAACATCATGAATTACATTCTAGCTCTCAACAACTGTGATTCTATGCATTTGAACTGATTCTGTTGTAAAAGTGAATTTCATGCAGCAAACCACTTGAAACGCCTAAAACGGACCAGAAACATCATGAATTACATTCTAGCTGTCAACAACTGTGATTCTATGCATTTGAACTGATTCTGTTGTAAAAGTGAATTTCATGCAGCAAACCACTTGAAACGCACAAAACGGACCAGAAACATCATGAATTACATTCTAGCTCTCAACAACTGTGATTCTATGCATTTGAACTGATTCTGTTGTAAAAGTGAATTTCATGCAGCAAACCACTTGAAACGCCTAAAACGGACCAGAAACATCATGAATTACATTCTAGCTCTCAACAACTGTGATTCTATGCATTTGAACTGATTCTGTTGTAAAAGTGAATTTCATGCAGCAAACCACTTGAAACGCCTAAAACGGACCAGAAACATCATGAATTACATTCTGTCTCCAAACAACTGTGATTCTATGCATTTGAACTGATTCTGTTGTAAAAGTGAATTTCATGCAGCAAACCACTTGAAACGCAAAAAAAACAGGCCAGAACAGTGTTTTCCACAGGTTTGAAGGCAATGTGTGGTGGTCGTCGGCGGGGGGGGGGGGGGGGGGGGGGCTGGTCGGCCGGCAAAATTAACAATGACATCGTTAATTGGTCAAATACAGCTTTATTGGACTGATCAAAAATATCAAACATTATTCACACGCTGTATATTACACTATAAATACTGTTAACGCTGTATAAACCTACTTGTTGCAAAGTTTGCATGTTTTATCAGAGCACCTGATTTTTCGGGGCTGGCGAAAAAAAGATTTTAATGCCATATCATAAGGGAAGTCCTCAGGACAGGGTCCATTGATGGAGATCCTCAAGCAAGCTGCCAGGTGTTCTCCTTGCAGTTTGTTCCTGAGGTCTGTTTTCACCTGGAGATAAAGCAAAATGATAAATTATTATCAATGCAAAATGCACCAATATAAAGACAATGGGAATTTTTTATTGCTATTACCCTGTTCATTGCAGAGAAATCCCATTCACAGTTCACAGAGGAAACAGGGATAACCAAAGCAATGCTTGCCAGAAGGTTCAGGCAGGGGTAGAGGTTGGCCCACTCATCAAACTCACTTGCCAGTAAACACAAGAGCTCCTCCTGGTTCTTGTTCTTGAAAGATAAGGGTTTGTCGTGGCATTAGTGTGTGTGTGTGTGTGTGTGTGTGTGTGTGTGTGTGTGTGTGTGTGTGTGTGTGTGTGTGTGTGTGTGTGTGTGTGTGTGTGTGTGTGTCAGGTCAATTCACTGACCTTGAATATAATATTGAATATAATCAATTCTATCTCGTTCTCTCCCTGACCCTGTCTTTCTGCTTGAGCAGCACTGGTTGAAGCCTGAAAATATTGTAAACTTATATAGCTAATTACACTGCGGACTGTTTCAGACCGATACCTCTGGTTCAGGCTGATCCTCATCCTCAACGCGTGTCTTTTTCAATCACGGAAAATATTGTTCAATACTCATCTGGATTGAAGCAGCAAACATTCAGTGTAAGAGTAAAAAAATGACATAACGTTACTTATAACTTTATTTCTTGCTACAGCTGCTACATAGTGTTTTGACCCCGACAACCCAACTACATACCGCAAACTTGCGACTAATTAACTTTATAAAGAAAGCGTCATCGCTTGTTAAGGGAGTCGGGACGGAAATTCAACATTGACACTGAACATTCAGCACTTTTTAATGTGTGATTTACGAGATCACGGGATACCAACCTTTAGTGAACTTCACCAGCCGTCTTCTCTGCACCAAAATTAATAGACACAGCTGCTTACAGCGATGATCGCTGATGGAGACGGAGACACGCGGTGTGCACGAAGGGGAGGGGCTGTGTGTGTGTAGGTCTCTGTATGTGGGAGAGACGCGTAGCTTGAGTGAGAGTTACGAAGGGCCGCCACATTTTAAACCCCCCTCCCCGCTGTCAAATTGACCGCTGCGGCGGCACTAGACTTTGTTACGCTTTTAAATAGCGTAACAAAAAATATATATATATAATAATACGAAACGCAATTTGTGGCGGGCGGTCTCTAATCTGTGGCGGTGCGCCACAGATTAGTCTATGTGTGGGAAACACTGCAGAAATATCATGAATTACATTCTAGCTCTCAAACAACTGTGATTCTATGCATTTGAACTGATTCTGTTGTAAAAGTGAATTTCATGCCGTAAACCAGTTGAAACGCCTAAAACGGACCAGAAACATCATGAAATACATTCTGGCTCTCAAAAACTGTGATTCTATGCATTTGAACTGATTCTGTTGTAAAAATGAATTTCATGCAGCAAACCACTTAAAACGCACAAAACAGGCCAGAAATATCATGAATTACATTCTAGCTCTCAACAACTGTGATTGAACTGATTCTGTTGTAAAAGTGAATTTCATGCGGCAAACCACTTGAAACGCCTAAAACGGACCAGAAACATCATGAATTATATTCTGGCTCTCAACATTACTGATTCTATGCATTTGAACTGATTCTGTTGTAAAAGTTAATTTCATTCATTAAACTACTTAAAACACACAAAACAGGACAGAAAAATCATGAATTACATTTTGGCTCTCAACAAGCGTGATTCTATGCATTTGAACTGATTCTGTTGTAAAAGTGATTTTCATGCAGCAAACCACTTGAAACGCCTAAAACGGGCCAGTCGGACCAAAACATCATCATCAGTAGAAGTCATCTCAGAGGACTTAAAACAACATTGGGAAGTCACCTAACATAAGTTCAGAGAATCAATCAACAGTTAAACACATTAAGGATATTGAACACATGTTGAAAATATGTCCATCTCCGGCGGGAATCTGACAGTGAATAATACATGTAGGGGGATTACGGGCGCCATATATTCCGTTTGATACAAAGAACAGACCAGACTAGTTTTAAGAGCTGTAGTGTTGCCACAGCAGGACGCCGTCATCAGTACGTCAGCCGTCCCCGCGGACTGCTATGAAAACATTAGCTTTGTGTTTCAAGCGCAGTTGACTGCTTTAAACTAAACTTTGCACGAAAATTGATCTTAAAACCCCATGGTGACAAAACGGAAACATCAACATCTCGCCTCAACTTGCATTAAGTGACATTCAGTTTACTGCGTTCTTGAATTTGTTTCGTATTATAACTTTTGAAAGAAATTCAGGTCCGCCATATTGGTTTGCTTCGGCGTGCCGTGCGACGCGCATTGTACAGGTTTGCATTACCAATCATAAACAGCTGAGGCAGTGCATCTCTTTCAAGACAGTGTATCTCAGCGTTACACCGGCTTGCACTTCTCTAACCGGCACTTCGCATTGCTACCGCTCGCTGCTCATCTTTGTTTTGTGTGTGACGCACCGACGCGCATATTGTACGTCAGTGTATTTTTTGAGTCGACGTCACCGATTACGTCGACGCGTTGTCCCAGCCATCTTGCGCCTATTATGTACATAACTCGGATGAAAATTGTTTATACATTGTCAGATGCAGTTGAAACCTCCTACAGATTCAGCCCCAGACTGCTGTCTGCTGGCTGTGAGATGCCCTTCTCCTACGTCTCGCCGCCATTTTGGCACCCTAGCGATTTCTTATGCGGAAGTGTGAAAAGGTTTGCTACTTCAAAGAGTTTTTTTTAACATAATTCGTCTGAACCATGTCAAAATGAACCACCCGAAATATTAATATAAACACATATTGTAGTTATATATTCTGGATTGTAGCTGCATATTAAATTCTAGTACTACTTTAATCAGTGTTTTTCAACCTTTTTTGGCCAAGGCCCTTTTTTTCACTGAAAAAAATCTTGCGGCACACCTCCAGGAAGAAAATGTAAAAATGTATACTGTATATGTAAAAAAATATATACTGTACATACTCTGTGTGATATATAAAGGATATCCTAATCTGTATAATGTTATACGTATCTCTGTAGCCGTATTCACAATATACAGTTATTTATGAAAGAATGCTTTAAGTCCAGGCCTGGACATTAAGCGTGATTTAAATATTTCTTGATACAAGTTACAAGAGTTTGGGAATCTAAAGTGGCATAACGTGTCGGAAAAAAAACTAAGACAAATCCCACTCTCTGCCAAATAGTCTAATTAATAACTCACACAAAAGAACATGCATTGTTAGTGCATGGGAAAAATTTAGCGGTATCCGAGGCGTTTAAAATTCAGGAGTTTTGGATGAGGGCACGGGGGAGTGGTTCCTGAACGCGATAGTCCATGGTTTGTCGGGTCCGCATGTCTGGTGGTTCTGTCACTCAGATACGGTCTGGCGCTCGGTACCCAGTTTCAGAAGTGCGTTGCGAGAGCTGTTGTTACCAAAATGGTAACTTGTCATAGTAAACCACTCAACGCGGCCACAGCTACCCGGGGGCAGAGCGGGAGGATGTTAATCCTGTTCAGAAACGGCATAATCATTTTCCAAAAAACTTCTCTACACTTTCACTTTTCTCACTCGCCTCAAAGCTCTTGTCTCGCCCCTCCTTACATTGTTGGTCGCATCCAAATTTTTACCTTTCTCGCCACAATGCTGACCGTTAACAGCCAATGTCGCATCCAATTTTTCAGTTTCAAAGTACTTAGCTGTATCTGCTATGCCATTATGATTTGAAAAAAGTATTACATGGTTACTCCACAGTTCAAAAACAAGTCAGTCGCTCGTCAAAGGAATGCAGTTATTTTTAGACAAAGTAGACCGAAGTTCTCACGGCACACAGACAATATTCATACGGCACATAGGGTGCCGCGGCACAGTGGTTGAAAAACACTGCTTTAAACTCATTGACCACAAATAGTTGTCTTGCCATTGCCGTGTTAACACCGTCTATTGCGTGTACCGATCTTTTACGTTCCCAGATGTCTTATGGTCTCAAGCCATCCATTCATATTAGATACATTATTTTATCCAGCCAGTAAGGTCGGCAGAATTATCTCTCTGAATGGTTTGAACAACAAAGCCAGATGCAAGTGGTGGTGCCTCTTTTTTCTCAGCTTTTTGGTGATTTCAGTAAACTTCCCTCTACCGACTGGGGATTACAGGGGAACGAAACAAGCTAGAACAAAATTCTTTTTGTGTATCTGAAAGTAGACAATCCATTCTTTCAGAATCTGGTTGGATGTCTGATAGTCTTAGTACAAATATTCCTGTGAGGCTTTGAACGAATCAGTAAAAATAATCAGAAACGGCTGGCAATAGGGAGTAACTGTTATGAAGATGGGCTAGTCAATGAGTTAAAAATAAAAGTGTATTTCTCTTTGAAAATGCGTACCTGCATCATTGTCATTGTATTAGATGGGAAAAAGATCTCAGAACAACAATACGATCGCCTCTACTCGCAATAAATTCGGAGACAATGTAATCATCCAGCAAAATTTGTAATCGTGACACGGTCTGATTAGACCACCATGCGCAAAGTAGTATTTTCATTGATTCTTTCAAGCTTTAGTTTAGAGAGGCGATCTTTCTCTTCACCCAATCTGTTGACGATTTCAACCTTGTGACTGATATGTCGCGCAGAATGCCCGTTATTTTTTTTTATTTTTTCAAGAATATGCTGTTTGATGTCAACACACTAATAAGATACAATACACCGGCGAGCAAATCTTGCAGGACGAGTTTAGCGCATGTAGGGTGGGCGAGATGGCAAAAAAAAAAACATTCTGCCGATTTTTTCACACCATATCCGATTTTCGAGTTTAATCGAATTTATTTTTTTCTATATTAAAAAACAAACTACAACTACAAAGGAACATAGATTTTCCTTTATGCAGTTTAATTCTAAATTCCCTGGAGCATAAGTTGTAACAGCGAATTAAAGCCTTAAACATGCGTGTAAAACGAGATGGCATCTGCATTGTAAACAGTGAAAATGTAGCTTTAACGAGTTGTATTATAATATCTTCACTTACAAGGACCACTATGCACCCTCAAAATAACTTAAATCACAAAACCAAGGCCCATCGCAAAGATATCAATCTATTAAACACATGCCATTATTTACATGAAATATCACTTTTTTAAAACTGATTACTCAAAAATAGAATGTTGTAACAGTCTTTTCCAAAAAGCTCTCTCGGGTTTCGATTGCTTGTTCTTTCAACTGTGCCGGAGGTAACTGTGCTGTATTACACGCTTGGTCCATGCAGGTGGCGCTAATACTAACGTCAGTGACTCCCGCTAGTTGTGCGGAGCGTCCTGTTTTTTATCATTCTGGATTGCTGTAGCTAACAGCCTACTGTAGCTAGCTACTGTAGAAACAGCAGCTACTGTAGCAGAGCTACTGTAGGCTAACAGCTACTGTAGCTAACAGCTATGTAGCTAACAGCTACCTGTAGCACTTAACTGCTTACTGTAGCAACAGCTACGTCGCAACAGCTTACTGTCAGCAACCAGGCTACTGTAGCTAATGCTACTGTAGCTCACTAGCTTCTGTAGCCAGCTACTGTAGCTAACTAGCTATGTAGCTTAGCAGCTACTGTAGCTAACAGCTACGTAGCTAGCAGCTACTGTAGCTAACAGCTATCGTAGCAGCTACTGGTAGCTAACAAGCATACTTGTAGCTAACAGTACTGTAGCTAACAGGCTACTGTAGTAGCTTAATGTAGCTAACAGCTACTGTAGCAGCTACTGTAGCTAACAGGACCGCGTGGGAACACGTTGTTTGTTTCAGAGCAATGGAGTAGCCACATGTGGGAGACGTGTCTTTCCCCAAAGTGCAGCGGCTCTCCAGTGGGACACGAGTTGTAGTGCGGCGCCACGGTAGGCGGAGAGTGTACGAGTGCGCTTTGGGAATACACGAGGCGTGCGAGGAGCGTGAAAGATGTGGAGTACGAAAAATGCGTTGAGAACAATAGCGACCGGAGCCTGCGTGCGTGTCCTGTGTGTGTGTTCTGCAGCGTCGATTTAAATAAAGTCTGATTCTTGAACGTTTGACAGTGTTATTGCAACAGCACCAGCTGTGTGAGATGCGAGCATAAGGCCAGAGGGAGAGACTGTTAAGCATTAGGTTCGCTTCATAAATGAAATGCTCAACACGCCTTAGACCCGCGGTTTTGCGCGGTTTAGCGCTGGAAGTTCTGCGCTGGAGAAAATAATAAATCAATTTTTTTGTAAACAAAAATGCCCAACGTAAAACCTCGAATTAATGATAAAAATCGATTAACTCGCCCAAGCCCTAAGCGCATGTCTATGGTACAGTCCCTCTTCCGCATCATGAGCGTTTTTTCTGCTTTTGTCAGTGGACTAAAAGTGTCACCTTGGATAAAATGTTGTTTTTGGGTGCAAATATGTGAGTGCACTATTTGGCCACAAAGAAGGAAGAACGCACTTTTTTTTTCAAACGAGGATCTGCCTCTTGTTTTGAATGAATCTGTTCATCTGCAAACACTTCACTAAGGGGACTGTTCAGAACTAATGTTATCCAATGAAAATGGAGCTTTCGCAAAAACCATGATCTTGAAACACCACTTTATTCCACGATTATATAAAAAGACGCTAAGGCGATCGTAAGTACAGTGATACTAACTGGGGAGCTTGGTCGGGCAATCTTCATTTTACCGGTTGTGTTACGTAGCTGGTGGTGTGTGCAGTGGCCCGTTACGGCAACCTCGCACCAAGAGTTCCCTACCTCCGGTAAACAGTGACATCTAAAATCTTCGGTTAACCTACCTGTGGGCTTTGTTTATTCACGATTAACGTAAACCGTAGAAAATATCGGCAACTACTATGTACATTTATTTTTTATTTTAATTATATTTGGATTTAATAAACTTTCATGCATGTCATGTCTCTCCAGGCCTCGTGGGGCAGTGGAGGGGAGGTGGCGGCAGGCAGCAGGAAAGCAGAAGGGGAATGGGCCCTGGAGCCTCCGTACACAGAGTACTTTGGGAACTACCATTCAAACACGGTTTCAAGGCGACATTGGACAAGCTCTGTCAAGATCTACAGATCAGAGCTCGTCCGGCCTGGTCAGGGACCAAGGACAAACCTAAACCCTGAAGAAGAAGTTGTGTATTGGTTGGGAAATCTTGATCAGACTTTAATGGAACCCACAAACACATGGATGGACTTTATAAAAGTAAATCTGCCCCAGGCTTCACCACCTTCATGCCCTGCACATTGCACATTACAATTTTTTAGAGATAAGTCTGAAGCATGTCCAGAGGAGTGGCTCAGAAAACAGCCAGGTAGAGTCCAGATTAAGGCATATTCAATCATAATAGGGAAACAGGGAGCAGCAATGGTTGTTGAGAACAGTGCATATTTAGAAAAAGAGTTTAAGGTGAAGAACAGCCTTCCACATGTCACATTGTTAGTAAATCCAGACTATGAAGTTAAGCATTTGGGTCCTATGGTTCAGGAGGCAATGCAAGCTGATTATATGTGCACTGAAAACAAAAACATTTGGTTAAGCAAGGACAAGTTATATATCAAAGTAGACATCTCCTCATCGGGTTGGGCTCAGCCACAGGTTACCAGACTCCCGTGCCATTTGGAAAACTGTAAGCAACACTCAGAGTTCAAGGAAGAGATGTTATCTGTTGTACCACCTGAATTGTGGTCTAAACATGACACTGACGTAGGGCTTATTAAGACAGCACAGCCAGTTGAGGTTAAGCTCAAACCCGGGTGCAGACCCCCTTGGAGACCGCAGTACCCCTTAAAACTAGAGGCCGAGGCTGGAATTGAAAAGACAATTTGAGGCCTTGTGGAGGCTGGAGTCCTGGTGGAAGAGCCAAACCCGTGCAATAACACACCAATATTGCCAATATTAAAAGCAGACAAAAGTAAATACAGATTAGTACACGATTTGCGTGCCCTGAATGAAGTGATTGAGGATTGTCAGTCTGAGGTCCCAAACCCACACACACTGTTAACAAATGTGCCGTCTGATGCAAGGTGGTTCACTGTGGTTGATTTGTGCTCTGCATTTTTCAGCGTGCCATTAAGTCACCAGTACCCATATTTTCAATAAAATCTTGAGAGAAGATTTGGCAGAACTGTCAGGCAAAGTGTCCAGCACCATAATTAGCTATGTCGACGATATTATTTTGTGTGCACCTGATCTGGAAACGTGCCATAAAGATTCTGTGACTCTGCTGACCATGCTTGCAGAAAAAGGACATAAGGCGTCCTTGGGGAAATTGCAATATTGTCAAGACCAAGTTGAGTACTTGGGGAGATTGATAAGGGAGGGGTCCCGATCAGTCTCACCGGCCCAGCTCGAGGCTATATCACAGGCTCCTAGGCCAACAACAGTCAAAGAAATGATGACATTCTTAGGGATGACTGGTTATAGTTCAGAATGGGTTGAGGGATACTCCCTGGTTGTCCAGCCCCTGAGAAAAATGATTAAAGAACAGGGGGCTGGAAACCTGAGAGGAAAAGTGATCTGGACTCCAGAAGGTTATATGGCTTTTGAAAGGATCAAGACTTTGTTGCAGCAGGTCCCAGCGCTAACCCTCCCAGACTATGAAAAACCATTCCAACTGTTTATTTCATGCCGACAAAATCATGCCTGTGGGGTGCTGACCCAGAAAACAAATGTGGGGACACACGCTCAACCTATTGCTTACTACTCTGTAGCATTGTCCCCAGTGGAAATGGGGCTACCTGAATGTTACCAGAATCTGGCAGCAGCCCACCTGCTATACAAAAAAGCGTCAGCGCTCACTATGGGTTACCCCATAGAAATAATGACACATCATAAATTGGTGAATCTACTTGAAAAGGGAAAGTTTGTGTTAACGGCACAAAGATTAACAGAGTATCATTTACTTGTAGATTATCCCGATGTGACAATCCACGTGTGTAAGGTGAAAAATCCTGCGGACTCAATTCCACTACCGTTTGAGGGAGAGCCTCATGATTGTGTGACTGAATCCGAAAATTACGCTAAGTTGCGGTCTGATTTGAATGCAACCCCTTTGGAGTCGGCAGACATGACATTGTTTGTGGATGGCTCCTGTTACAGAGATGGGGCGGCACTCAAAGCAGGGTATGCCATTGTAAGTATGGAAGGCAGCGCTATAAAAGTTGTCCAAACTGAGACCTGCCAGCAGCCGTGCTCTGCACAGTTAGCGGAACTGAAGGCCCTGACGAGCGCATGCGAGCTCGGAGAGGGTAAGAGAGTAAATATTTTTACTGATTCAGCATATGGAGACGGTGTGTGCCATATTTTTGGTGCGGCATGGAAAGGAAGAGGTTTCAGGAAGACAGACGGCTCTCCAATCCACCACTGTAATCAGATAAAGAGATTGTTGACAGCCATGATGAAGCCAAAAGCAATAGCTATTGTAAAATGTGCGGCTCTTCGCAAAGACAGCTCGTGGATCACGAGAGGCAATGCAGCAGCTGACGAGGCAGCCAAGCAAGCAGCTTCGGCAGGTGCTCATGCCATAATGGTAACTCACATGATAGACTTAGAAGAACAATTAACACACAAGGATCCACTGTTGTTACAAGAAGAGGTCTCAGAAGCAGAGCGACAGTTGTGGCTGCAGCGAGGAGCCTCTAAGGATTCGCAAGGACTTTGGAGAAACCATGAAGGGCTCTTTGCTGCACCCACCGGGTTATTGCCCCTGTTGATAAACGAGGCTCATGGGTTGGCTCATGAGTCGAGAGGAGAAGTGCTGCGGAAGATAAGGGAGTGGAACTTCTGGGCTCCAAAACTACAGCAGCACGTGGACGATGTAATTAGTCACTGTGAAATATGTCTAAAAAGTAACATTCGCAGGGGCATGACCCCACCCGCCGGTCACATTCCAACTCCTGAAGGACCATTTCAGCATTTAACCATTGATTATGTTGACATGATTCGACCAGTGCAAGGTAAACGGTACATGTTGGTTGTCATTGACAGATTTAGTAGATGGATTGAGGCCCTACCTGCAAAAAATAAGAATGCAGACACAGTGGCAAAGTTTTTGTGCAGGGAGGTTTTTCCTAGATTTGGGCTTCCCCGACGTATCAGCTCTGATAACGTTCGGGAATTTGTAGACAAAACCGTAAAATGTGTGTTGCAAAAGTTAGGAGTCAAGCAAAGGTTAGGATGCGTTTATCATCCTCAGAGTCAAGGAATGGTTGAAAGAGCGAATGGTATACTAAAAAACAAACTACAAAAAATTTGCATGAACACCGGCTTGAATTGGGTGGATGCACTGCCACTTGCCTTGATGGCCTATAGGGGGAGCGCCAATAGAAGCTTAAAACTAACCCCGCATGAAGCGCTCACTGGTCGGCCAATGCCATCACCGGTGTACAGAGCTGCTAAGGGCCCCCCTATTGATGTGTTAACAAATGACATGAAATCCTATGTGAAACAGTTGTCTAACATCCACAGGAGTATTTTTGCTCAAATTAACTCTGTGCAGAGCCAGACAAAGGAGGAGGAGGTGCCACCTACAGTGAAGCCGGGGGACCTGGTCTATGTGAAAACCTTCCGACGGAAGTGGCATAGTCCACGGAGGGAAGGTCCCTACGAGGTCGTGAACGCGACGTCAACGGCAGTGCAGGTGAAGGGATCGCCGACGTGGTACCACCTGAACCACTGAGTCAAGGCCCCGGCTGACGGCAACGAGGAAAAGACCATAAAGGAAAAGGAGAAGAATGACCATGGCTGCCAAGGCGACGATTCCTTGGAAGGGGGGGACGAGGATCCTCGTGGTGCTGGTAATGACAATGATAGTACCGCTGAGTTCCCTGCCTGTTCCTGTCCCTTCCTGGTGGAAGGGACAGGAACTCCCACTGGCCGAGAGACATAGAAGAGCAATCGATAAATGGCCACTAGAAGACAATTGGTCGTACACAGACCCTAGTAGAACATACAAAGAAGACGTGAGCTGGACTGCCCAAATGCCCCTTATGATCTGGACTGATGACATGACCACGTTCAATGTTTATGTGAAAACTTCTGACTATCGACTGTGTGGGATCGGTTGGTCACTTGGGAGAAAGAAGATGATTAGGTCAACGTGGGGTGAAAGAGACTGTGGTATTGCCATAAAGGAAAAAGGCGATGTGTGGCTAGTACGGGTGGAATTTGACCCACTGAAAGGACAATTACCACAGACATACTTTGTGGGATGGACCAAGCATTTCGTTGCTGGAATTGAGGAACGTGAAGTTAAATTGAACCCTCCGGGCTACAAAGACGAGACTGTTATAAAGATGGAGGAAAAAGACCACATGACTGTGGACCAAGGCATGCGGGTGGACTTACCCGCCAGCCCAGACAAAACAGGACAGAGTGACGGAACTCTACACACAGAACGTGGGACTGAACTTGCTTCTAGAGAGTCACCGATCCAGGAGATACTGTTGAGGCCCTCAGAACTGGAAGAGGGGACACTATCCAGAGGGTCACCGATCCAGGAGAGACTGTTGAAGCCCTCGGAACTAGAGGACCGGACTGCGATAAAGGTGTCGCCCATCCAAAAGAGACTGATGGACTCACCAGAACTGACTGACAAAACTGATGCTGGAGCCCAAATACAGCAGAAAAACCCTACCAACCTTGACATAGCTGGCCTAGCGGACAATCCTATTCAGAATGATCAGGCAGACACTGACCTGACTGGACAGAGTAGGGCTGACCTGATAGTCCCGGATGGCCAAAACCGAAATCCTGACGTACTGGTGACTGACGTACGGAGAGACAACTCAATGGAGAAGCATGACGGTGATAGAATGAATTTAAAAACTGCAGAGATCAGTGACGTAGTTAAGACTAACCTAAATTGGACGGACTGGTTTCACAGGACGGTGGCTGGGATAGGACAGGCGGCTGGAGGTTTTGTTTCGAGAATTGGTGCAGGGCTAGGTGATGAGACCGAGGAGGTAGAGCCAGATAGACTACTAAATCGCGCAGAGTATAACAGCTGGTATCAGTGGGTTCAGTATGCAGGCCGGACGAATGGAATGACTGACTGCTACGTTTGTACAAAGGCAAGGGCCGATCCTTTGTTCCTTTTTAATACTGTGTTTAGTTGGAAGGAGTGTAGTGACACAGCAGTAAGAGAGAATGACCCGCTGCGCGTATGGTGTAAGGCGGAGTGCCTGTTGTATTTGGGAACCCCGCAGTACAAAGAGCAGGTTGAGTTTATGCACAAAGGTAAAACAAACACTCAGCGCTGTGCAGAGATAGACGTTAGAGTAAGCATGCAGAGCGCAAAAATGGGGACCCCGGGAGGTGTGGCATTCTTTCCTGTGGGCCGGTACGAGTGCATAGAAGAGACAGGGTCAGTAAGGTTGGGGGAAGTCAAGGCAACTAAGTGTAGTAGCATCTGGAATGTAAATGCCAACTGTAATAAGTCTACCCTGAAGCGAGCTGTCCAGATTAAGGGACCCCAATTGGAGACTGTGTATGTCCCTGCATGCCCGTTCCATAGTCAGGTAACGCCTCTCTCCGATCACTTTTGGTGGTGTGGAGGCCAAGTACTGTTTCCTGTTCTTCCAGGTAACTGGTCCGGAAGATGCGCCAGAGTGCAGGTGGTGCAGGAGCTCATTGTTTTCCCACAGGGCGAGGAAACAAGTGATAGTAAGAGGGTGAAGAGGGCGTTCCGACCAGACCCTGGTGTGTATTTAGACAGTATTGGGCAGCCTAGAGGGATCCCAGAGGAGTTTAAGGCAAGATCTGAAATTAAGTCAGGGTTTGAATCCATTTTGCCCTGGATCTCCACAAATAAAAACACTGAGTGGATAAACTACATTCACTACAATTTCCAGCAGTTCATCAATTACACGGATAGTGCCATGTCAGCCCTGGGAGAGCAGTTGCATGCAACTAGTGCTGTAGCCTGGCAGAATAGACAGGCCTTAGACTGGGTTTTGGCAGAGACCTCAGGGGTCTGTGCCCTAGTGGGTGAATACTGTTGTACATTTATTCCCGATCATACAGGAGTAGGAGGAGCTTTCACACAGGCAATGGGGAAAATCAAGGCTCTAAGGTTGGAGATGAAGAAGAATGCTGGAAGGGATGCAGAGTTGGACTGGCTGGGCTGGCTACAGCAGACTTTAGGATCATGGAAACTGGGGTTGGTGAAGATTGGAGTACCAGTTATTATTTGCATTGTGGCAATAAGTCTTGTCCTCTGCTGTTGCATTCCGGTATTGAGAGCAGTAGTGGTGCGAGGGGTAACAAGACAGATGTTAGTGCTGAATGCGGAGAGCAAGAGTAGCCGACCAGAGCAGTTCCCCATCAAGGACTGGTTAGCGGAGGACGACTCGTTGGACGATGAAAAGAACATGGACTGTGACAGTATACCTACTTTTTGACCACTCGTCCATCTTAAGTTCATGTTTAATCAAAATAATGTACAATGCAAGTGCGAGCCAAGTTCTGCCAGCGCCTACACTCAAGAGTGATATTGTTTTGTATCATGTATCAAGTGTTTGAAAGTTATGTTATCTCATTTTATCTCATTTACTAAGTGTTTGACATTATTGTGTAACTCATGTAACTACGTTGCTAAGGCTAAGGGGAGGTTATTGAAGGAAATTCATGGCTGAGAGCCCCGAAAGGGGGGGAATTAATATGTGGTAGAATGTTTAGCTATGTAGGGTAATAATATAACAGTAAGCTATAAATTTAGTAGTGTGGAGCGGCTAGTCTCCGGATCAGAAACTCGCCGTTCCACCAATGGGTCTGTCTTATTTATTTTGGGCACCAGTCGACGTTTGAGGGTCTAAGACAGATCCAAACCAACTTTGCCTCGAGTCAGTCTTATAATCAAAAGGTAGTTAATTCGTAAATCGGCCAGGGATATACCGAAATCTAACAACACGACTCTGATAGGATTGAGTTAAAGAAAAGGGGGTTTATTGATTACAAAAATGAAGGTAAAAATATAACGAAGGGGATTTCTGGTCACATTAAAGCAGAAGTGGTATACATTTCATTCAAATCACACATTTAACAAGAACAGTCTTACTTTGTAGGAGCGTAGAGGATGGAGAAAGGATTTGGGTTGGGGAATCAGCCCACGTGGTTTCTTTGTCTGGGCAGGCGGGAGGTACGAAGCCAGCGAGTTGGTCCAGCTGCTGATCCACGCGTATGCAGCCCAGTCCGGAATGGGTTGCGCGCGTAGAGTCCAGAGCCAAGAAAAAGAGGCTGGTGATGGAACAGTTCATAAGGTCCCGAGCCCGAGGAGAGTGTGTTTTGCGGAGTAGGAGGCCCGATGCGTGCTGGCGCGGCCGTAGTTGGAGACACGTACCGCGGGACGCAGATGGCCAGGGAGAGCTGGAATGGTGATTTCAGGAGTGGACAAGAGGCAGTCTCTAGGTTTGTGGACTGGTTTTGTTGTGGTCAAAGTGGGCGTGTCCGTGACGTTATATTTGTGCGTCTGCCTTGGACAGCCTCCCCACAACAGATGAGTTATAATGGGAACACACAGGATTAATACAGATGATCATAACACATGTACAAACACACACCACATTTCATTATTTGCCACTGATACACACATGTAGGACGCGGTACAGACTTATCGGAATAACCCTGAGTCCGGGCTGGTCTACAGAATGTCCGGGCCGGGTGTGATGGCGTTCAGTGTCCACTGGGGGGCGCCAGAGTGCCGTGGGAGAGTCTCAGGTTGTGGAATGTCCCCTGAGCGATTGCTGATGAATGATTCCTGATCTCCGTCTGGCAGGAGGGCACACAGATGTCCTGTTCTGTTGTTTTATTGCCCCTCTGGGTCTCGTTGCGGCGTTCCTGGTGAATGTTAGCCTTTAATTGAACCCGCAATTACTTTGAAGTCTCAGGAGCTAGGGAGGGCATGTTTACGGAAAGGGTCTGCTATTCACGCCCGATTGGCGCTCACCTTTTCCTCACCCTACAGCTATGAGTATGTCTAAGTGCAATGGAATGTTCTTTTTCGGATAAAGCACTAGGTCGTGATGACCTGAACACGGCAATATGTTCTTTTGGGATATGTTTAGGAAGCACTAGGTCGGGATGACCTGAACGCTGTGGTAAGGGAGGATGTTTGGGAATAGTCATTAGGGAAACATCTGGATCCTGTTATTCGGTCGCAGCCAAGATTCCATATTTAGTATTGACAGGAGCAGTTAAAAGGGAAAGAAAGGAAGCACGGGGAGCTTCTTCTGCGCAGAGCTCCATGCAGGATTGACGGGTCTCCCATGTATTGTTAATTGAGTTAATAAACGCATTATATGAATTTTTATTCTCGGCTCCTGTGAAAGTTCTTATTGACAATCAAAGTAAACCACTACATTCTTGCAAGTGCAGTTTTTAAATCATATTTTCTTCTGTGGGTCGATTGTGATACAAATTTGAACCTCTCTTGAACGGCTTCAGGCAAGAGTTTGTGTTTGGCTTTCAGAATCAGAATCATTTTTATTGCCACCTTAGTAACAAACAAAAGTTACCACTTGGAAATTGTTTTGGCAGAGAGCGTGCCACTTTGACATTTGCGGCGCTGTGTGCAAGCAAGAAACAGCAGAGAGCAATAACACACAGTTTCATAGACAATTGGATATACACATACACACTTTGTATAAAACACAGATTTTTTTCACGGGATGAGCACCTCCGACTACCGTCCCAAATTGGATATCAGAGGGGGGCAGGGTCAGGGAGGGGGTGAGTCGGAAAGACAGTGAGGAGTGGAGGGGAGGGAGGGAGCAAGATGGAGAGGTAGAGGGAGGCGGGGGCAGGGCTGGACTGTGACAAAAAAACGGCCCGAGCATTTTTTCCTTCTTAGCGGCCCAGGCAACTCAAAAGGTTCAAGGAGCCATATTTGACAAAAAAACAAAAAACAACATCTGTCTGGAGCCGCAAAAAAAACAAAACAGCGTTGTATAAGGCTTATATGAAGGTAACAGGGGCTGAAGCTGTATTAGCTACATTAACTACATTAGCTACCTTAGCTACATTAGCTATATTAGCTATATTAGCCCAATATCTAAATGACAAAGTAAAGGCTACAAACACATAAAAACCATTCATAATTATCAAATGTGTATTTTCATTGCAGCGTGTCCTGGAGAGAATGACGCACCACGTGACAACTCTGCTTTAAGTTTAACCTTCATGCAATTGTACAAATACAGTAAATAAATCTGCTTTTTGGCTCCGAGTTCACCTGCATCACTGTCTGTTCAAATCGATCACATCACAGGCTGAAGTTTGCTGGAGCTGAATGTCCTTAATGGCCTTTTCTTTCACCGTCTTTGCGAAGGTATTTGAAGTCTGAAAATAGGTGCTCTGACTTTATGATGAATGAATCTTTCAGTGAACGGTGTTTAAAGCTTCATTGTTCCTCCTGTTGCAACAAAACTTTTCATTACATCGCAAACATGAAGCAGTCCTTCCTCATTGACTGAAAGCAAATGTTCATTCTCATTCTTAGTCCAGTCTTATCGACTCTCTCTCTTTATCTTTGGGATCCATGCGCACACACAGTTAAAATTGAATATTACTTATACAAGTTTTTGCACCATTGAAAAACGTCAAGAATGTTTTTCCTCCTACAGAAACCACATTCAAACTAGAAATAAAATATAGCCCTCACACTCCATTTTCAGACATTTTTGAAAAGGCTCCAGGAGCCACTTTAGGGGCACTAAAGGTTGCCGACCCCTGGTTTGTACAGTATGTGGAAGCAAATACTGTAGAGGATCAGGATGTCTGCAGTTTCAACAATAAAATAAAGAGCAATAGTCTACATTAAACAGAGTAATAAACATGTCTCAGAGTGAAGGAGGTGGGCACAGACAATACTATTGTTTGTTACAGGGATGAGAATTGGTAAACATTTCTGAAATGCATATTGTCAGCCATTAGCTGGCTCTAAATCTGTTTAATCTGTTCACAACATTTTACTTTTGGGCTCAAACATGAACTTTTAATGCAATGGAAAATGTAGGTACCCGAGCTTTAATTTAGAGGAGAGGGGAGACGCGGACTGTTTTCTGCAGCGGTGTATTTATTGGGTGCACAAATTACGAAAAGACATGCATGGTCCTGTGCGCGTTTATGGTCTTGGGTACATGGTCACGTTGCGGCTACGCGCTCACCGTGTTGTGTTGTGAGCGGTTCCCGGTGAGCGATTCCTGCGTCCAGCTCAGAGCCGCTGGATGCGGGAACACTGCGGCCGAGTGAGCGTCAGGAGAGCACGCCGGGAGGGAAATTCGAAAAGTTCTTTTTCGGCGTCTCCTTTTGTTATTTTACTGTATGACAACTTGTCTTGACGTTCGTAAGTTACGACTTTGCACTTATAACGGACCTTGGAGTATTGACTTTACTTAATATGTTTCGTTAGACCTCGGGTCATGTCCTCCGCGTCAGGGGGTGGTGAAAGGGATAAGGTATCGAGAAAACGGGAAGACTCTTTAGAAAAGGACGAAGGTAGACTGCTTAAAATGGCTAAATCTGTGGCGGAGTTTAAAGTGATTTTCAAGCTGAAAGAGCAAACTGGTGACGGGTTCAGGGCAATGAACCCTCTGAAGATCGCTGAGTCATTAAGAGCAATTGGGGAAAATCTAAAGGCTCAAACTCTTGAAAATGGAGCTTTGTTGGTGTTTTGCTCCAACAAGGAGCAAGTGGCTAAGGCCCAGAAAATTGGGAAGATATGTGGGAAAAAAGTGGAAATGTCTCTCTCTGAACAAAGGGATGTGATTAAAGGTGTCATCTATAATGTGGCTGGAAGTCTGACTGATAAAGAAATTGAGGAAAACTTAAAAGGAGGAGAAGTAGTTGAAGTAAAGCGTTTCAAAGCTCGTGAAGGGAGTAATGGCAGTGCCCCAGTTTTGATTACATTTAAGGGAAGCAGTCTTCCAATTCGTGTGTTTCTTGGCTGTATGTCTGTTATGCTAGTTCAGCCAGGTTTCCTTAAACAGTCGCTCAATGAAAGGAAGGAAATTACAAACTTAGATAGATATAAAAGAAGGTTTAATATATAAAACAGAATACATATAAAAGACAGGCAGAGAGAGAAGCCTGGGTCTGTGCGGATGAGAGGCAAAGCACAAAAGACCACGCTGATAGTTAGGCCTCGCCTCTTATACCAGAGTTAACAGGATATGAAGATTTAAAACACATGTGACAATATGACCTATTGAACTCTAGGTTAGAAAACAATCTTCTCATCCATCAGAAGAAGTGTCTTCTTGTATGATACCAACTCAACCTAGATGTTTTCTGGCTTCATGCTTGTTTACTCTTCTCGTCTTTCACTCTTGCCTGGGGGCTGAAAGAATTCTGCATTCTTGCCACCCTCAATGCACGAGTTGATTAACTAGACTAGACCCTACTAATCTACACACATTTATTAATATGATAATACACATAAAATTTCTTAACATCTCCCCCCTGTTTATAATTTAATAAATGAACCATTCAACATCCAGTACTACATCTCTTCTCAGTTTTCTGTAATACCTTCATAATAAACTTACACTCAGAGGGAAATGTCAAAATCCTTATTTACAATTGTGTGAGTTAACAACGCTTGGCATTGATCTGAATACAGGGTATCAGCTACTGCTGTATTGATCAATTTGCTGGTTAAAGACTTAGCACATGGTAACAAACAAGTTACAAATATGCAAAATAAAACCAAAATCATTATTGCAGGTGTTGCTATCTTCAATATCAGTTGCCACCATGCACCACTAGAAAACCAGGACAATAAGTCCCAATTCATGTTGGCACTGTCTCGTTCACTTAACATCTTAGTTTTAAAACCTTTTAATCGATCCAAAATTAGTGAATAATTTGAGTTGGATGATGGAATGAACGTACAACTCTGAGGTTTCCCTAGCACTCTGAGGTTTCCCTGAAATGTAAAGTGCATTATAAATAAAATCTATTATTATTATTATTATTATTATTACAACAGTGATTTTTAATTAACTGACACACACCCCCAGTCTTGGATAAAACAAAGTCTAATGCTACTCGATTCTGCATGATCATTTGTCGCATAGCCCCCTTCTCTGGATCTGTACTGATTTGTTCAGTAAGGTCCATGACAATATTAGTAAAATTTTCCAAATTCCATGCTATATCATTCATCCTACGACCTAAATAAGCAACTCCATACATGGGAAGGGCTGTCATGAACACTCCTCTGACATTTGAAATTAAAGGTGGGCTTCTGGCAGCTGCTGCAGCCCTTTTCCTCCTCTGGCCTATGAGCTGGGTCAAGTTACTACTTGAGATGACGAATGAGGCCGGACCTAGGGTGGCCAGATGACATGTACCACACCACCTCTGTGGAAGCCACAAATATACCCTGTCTCCACAAACCCACACCTGGTTTGACGGACATGGATAGCCCCAATATCCCGGGACCGTCACTGTAAAAGCTGGATATGAGTGCCAGTTGGCCACTCCACTGACCTCGCCAACTTTAGTGAAATTGATCACCGGGACTTCTCGTGCAGTAGGGGTAGTAGTGAAGTATAATCTGTGATGTATCTCAGAGGTTTGTTGGTTATATGTGGCAATAGGCAGAACATCATCACAGGTGGATGTTCCTACATATTGGTTAGCATCTTCCCAGGGCCCCGGCACATTGCATTTCCTACTCAGACACAGAGGGGGGTTGATTGGATAGCGTGCCACCGTTACACCTTTTTCATTAGTCACATTTGTATAGAAGTTCTGTGGAATTCTCCAATCCGTTACATTTTGAATTGCGAGAGTAGTGCAATTTGGCAGCCATTCCATATATTTAGAGTAGCTCATGCCTATTGAATGCAAGGTATAAAAAGCTAGAGTGCATATAGTTGTTAAAGCTGAGACTGGATGTGGTGTTATATAAGGATTTGAATTTGAATGATGAGGGACAAATGCACAAACATAACAATCTGACATATTGTTTGCTTGTGCCGTTATTTCAGCCATGCGATACCAGTAGTTGTCTTTATAGGGATCTACATTTATTTCTGCCCTCGTTGTGCGCTTGACATTATTACATTGTTGACTCTCCCACCAGAGCAACGGTGGAACCACAATGACTGTCAATGAAATCAGCATAATTACACTGTAACAAATTTCTGTAAAATTACAATGAAATGTCAACATTAAAGAAATGTTATTTTGAAAAACAATTCAAACATGCAAATTTAAGTATAAATTGGTTAAAAGACATCCAGTGGCGTGTGATTACAAAAAAAGTTACAATACCATAAAATCACAATGTGAATCACAATGGATTACCGTAATTTAACATCAACTTGTTGTATTTTTGGAATGCTGGGAATGTTTTGCTAGCAAGCAACCATGAGTATAAGAGGCATGGGTAAGAGATTTAAACTGCTTTTGTTAAAATAATGCTCTTACATCAGGCATGTTATAGAAGTAAAGATTTCAACTACTTTCTTATATAAACTGAAGATGTTAAAAAATGATTGAAAAGTTGTTTTCATTAAAGGAAAATAAAATTAAACTGTGTAGTGTTGTATGTGAATGAACAGGAACATACAGTTAAATCCTGAAATCACAAAGTCATAATGTGATTCAGTGAAACAGTCTTTAACCGTTAAAATTAGCAACGGTAATGCCATGTTGAGAAAACAGTAAATTCCTGGAACCATATTTGCCAGCTATTTACCGTTTTTCTACAAGGACATTTTTTACAGTGTAGACAAGTCCTGTATCTAAGTCCATGTCGAGTGGAGAACACTTGGAAATCCATCTTGTCCTCAAAGAGTCCCCTCTTTTTTTTTTTTTAACAGTCCAGTTCACCAATATAACAAGATGAGAGGTTACTAGCACATCATCAAGTTGTACAAACTGTGTTTCTTGTGCATTAAACCACTGGAGAATTCCCCTTCTTCACTGACCATTGAGACGCGCAGGTTCTGCCCCCCTTTGTAGGTCAGACTTGTGGTTTACACAAGATCCTGCAGATTTCTCTTTTTGCAGTGTGAGAGGTGAATCCACGTGGATCTTTCTGCTATCTTCACAGCAGTGGGTGTCGTCAGAAGCACTTGATGCGGACCTTCCCACCGTGGACTGGACCAGGACTTCCGTTTAATGACTTTCACAAACACCCAATCTCCAACTCGAACAGGTGGCTCCTGCGCACAAAACGGTTGACTCGGAACATTATTTGTTTCTTGACAAGTTCTAGTCAATAATGTTTTTCTCATATAGTCAGCCAACGTGGGGTTATCATCAGGAGACAACTGGTTGTTTGGCTGTAAATCTGGAAGTGTATATGGCCTACCATATAATATTTCAAATGGTGTCAAGGCACTACCTTGGGTGGGTGTGATATGCATACTAAGTGTTACTAACTCTATGCATTCAGGCCATTGTCTGTTTGTCTCCTCCATGCATTTCCTCAACTTAGCTTTAATAGTGCCGTTATTTCTTTCAACTAAACCTGCACTTTGTGGATGGTAGCTACAATGTCTTTTTAGATTTATGTTGAGATTTTTTCCCACTTTATCTATTACATCATTTACAAAATGTGTTCCGTTGTCACTTCTGATAATTCTTGGCAAACCGAAGGTCACCACGATTCTTTTGCATATTGCTTTAGCTACTGTCAAAGCATCCGGGGAGTGACAAGGAAACAATTCTACCCATTTGGAAAATGCATCAATAATCACGAGGCAATATTCCAAATTGTTCACTTTATTTAATTGGATAAAGTCCATGTGGATTTCTTCAAAAGGATGTGTGGGTTTAGGAAATACCCCCCTTTTTGGTCTCATATTTCCTTGTGAATTGTGTTTTATACAGATTACACATTGATTACAAAAATGTTTTGAGTATAAACTGTACCCATATGTTGTATAATATTTGTTCACTAATCCACACATACTTGCCGAAGAAACATGGGTTACTCCGTGGCTCACTAAAGCCGCCCATTTAAACATTGATCTAGGTAGAACTGGCTTTTCGTTTGGACCCATGTACAAACTCCCATTGAATATTGCTCCCTCTTTAAGCCATTTTTCTTGTTCTGCTTTTGGCGCTTGTTGCTGCATTTCTTTTAAAAAGTCGTCAGAATATAGTATTTCTTCACTAAGCAGTAAACCTGCTACTTCTTTTGCAGGTTTATCAGCTCTGTTATTTCCTGTTGAGACTTTGTCTGTCCCTCTTGTGTGAGCCTCACATTTGCATACAGCAAGCTGTTGTGGTGACATTATTGCTTTGAGTAAATTCTTTAATAATGTTGCATGTTTTACTTCTTTCCTTACTTGTTGACAAAACAAATGAACTGCTGCGAATGCATATTGGTTATCGGTATACACCGTCACTTTCTTATCTTTATACAATTCACAAGCTCTTGTTAAGGCTACTAATTCTACTGCTTGTGCAGATAAGTTACTTGGAAGTGATTTTGCTTCAATTGTTTTGTCCACAGTGGTCACAGCGTATCCTACATGGTTCCTCCCAAATGCATCTTTCCCTGCTGAGCCATCAACAAACACAGTACTTCCTACAGAGAGTGGCATGTCCTTTATATCTGGTCTTGGACGGAAGTCTTTATATGCTTCCTGAACACAGTCATGTGCTCTGCCATCTCCTTCTGTAGGAATTAGAGTTGATGGATTTAATGTATTACATATTTTTATTGTCACATGTGGTTGTGACAGCAGAAGTGTCATGCAGGAAAGGTGACGGGCTGGTGACAGGAATGTCATGCTTGTTTGCAAAAGTAGGATTGACACAGCATGTGGTACTTTCAGGATCAATGAGTGAAACAGAATGACTTCAGCAGATGCCTGCACAGCCAGTGCTGCAGCCAAAACCGCCTGGACACACACTGGAGTCGCTCTGGCCACTGGATCGAGCCTTGAAGAGTAAAAAGCAATTGGTCTTTGTTTTGAACCCCATTTTTGAGTTAATACTGATGTCATGAATCCATTTTTACAGTCAACTGTCTGTTCAAAAGGCTTAGAATAGTCCGGCAAAGCTAAAACTGTTGAGCTAGCTATAATTCCTTTAATTTTACTAAAGGTTGTGACTGCTTCATCAGTCCAATGAATGTTTTCTTTAGGTGACATTGGCTTATCAAAAATTAAATTTTGTAATGGCCTTACTAATTCTGCATAATTAGCTACCCATAGCCGGCAGTAATTACATAGCCCCAAAAATGACATCATCTGTTTTTTAGTTTGGGGTCTAGGTGCAGCTAAAATAGAAGCTTTCCTTTCCCCATGGATTAACCTTCCGTTTTTGGTTAATGTATGACCTAGGTATTTAACTTCTGTCTTCCATAACTGTATTTTATTTTTGCTGACTTTATTGCCAGTTTCAGCCAAGTATTTCAGTAGAGCTATAGTATCTTTTTTACAGCTCTCAACTGTCTTTGATGCCACCAAAATGTCATCCACATAGCTCAAAATTTGGCTTCCCTCTGGTGGATTAAACTCAGCAAGACATTTTTTTATTGCATCAGAGAAAATTGTAGGTGATTCAGCAAACCCTTGGCTTAATCTTGTGAAAACATATCTTTCCCCTTCAAAAGTAAATGCAAACCAATATTGACTGTCTTTATGCACTGGAATTGACCAGAATGCATTGCTGAGATCAATCACAGAGAAGATTTTAGTTTCTGATCATAATTGATTTAGCAGTGTGTATGGATCAGGGACATTTGGTGCTCTCTGAATAACGGCTTCATTCACAGCTCGCAGATCTTGAACCATTCTCCAGGCTGTGGATGGAGGTGCCTTTTTTACTGGGAAGATTGATGTGTTACAAGGGGATTCTGAGCATTTTGGAATTATTCCTTTTTTAATTAAATCCTGTATTACAGGTTTTATTCCTTCTACTGCATCAGGTTTTAAAGGATATTGGGTTATCCTGGGCCTGTACTCAGTTTTCGCTCTGATCTCCACTGGTAATATGCCCTTCATTAACCCAACATCTGTGGGCCCTTTTGACCACACCTCATCTGGAACTTGCTCAAGCTCCTCCTCCTCTTCTTGTGTGAGAGTCATTTGTCATGCAAGATCCTGGTCAGTCAGATGTACAGCTGGAGTACATACTACTGTCCAGTTTATCTTTTGTTTTCTCCAACCAGTTGTTTTACTCAAGTATACTCCTACTTCTTTATCTTGTTCCCAATCTCCCTCACCCTCAACATGGCTTCATCACATGTTTCTGGATTTGTTATTGTAATCAACTGACTCAAATGTTGTGTTTGGACTGACCCATTTGCTGATCTCACTGAGATTGAGTTTTTAGAAATGGGTATTTTGCTCACATCTCTAATTACTGTTTTATCAGCTCCAGTATTACAAAGGAACACATAGGGTCTTTCTTCAATGTACAGTGTTATTTCTGGTTTACTCACATGGTAGATATCTAGTTGAGTGAGATCTAGGAACTCATCACATTGCTTTGCCAAATCAGAATCATATCCATTTTCATTTTTAATGTTGGAAGTCATTTTTACATTTGGAATTGTCTCTGTATCATTTTGCTCTTTATCATCATTGCTTTTTGTCAACATTTTAGTTTTGTTTTGACTTCCTAGTCATGCATTGTGATGTTTGTGTTTTCTATCCCTTTTTCCCGCGTATTCCCCTTTTTCCTCATCTGAACTTGCTTCACATTCTCTGGCCCATGCTTCACATTGTCTGGCCCAATGCCCTTTCTTTTTGCATATGAAACAATAATCATTGTTTTTGTCCACTTTATACTCCCTTTTAGTCCTCATCTGCCCCCTCCCTCTACTCTGACCTCTGCCCCTATTCTGCCATGTGCCTCTACTCTGGCCTTGTGCTCTCTGATAACACATGTCCCCTAAATCTTGCAAGAAAGTGTCTACTGATTTTGCTTGATCTTCTCTTTCTTTATTTCTCTTTTTGTTTCTTGCAACAACTTCAGCATGGATCGCATGTGTAATGAAATCAGGCAGTGTCGGCAATCCAACATAATTTTTCTTTATCCATTCAGAGATTTCTGGTCTTAAATTGGCCAACATCCCTTGTTTAAACTGCTGGTCCCAAATGACACGTTCAGCTGCATTACTGTCCCTTAACCCACTGTGTTTTCTAAAGGCCGTTTCAAACCGCACTCTAAAGTCTACCACTGTCTCATCCTCCTTTTGTCTCACCTGAGCTAACTTCCCGTAGTCAGGTAAAGTTTTGAACATTTCTTTGATTTGATTATGTAGAGTATTTAATCTACCATCAATAAGCGGGTCAGCTGCAGGAAGAGACACAGGTGGGTTTGCATTGTTATTTGGGTTATAGTGTTGTCTTAGTCTAGCACAGTCCACTCCCATTTTCGTCATGTAAATGTCCCTAATTTCAATTCCGTTAAGTCTGTACATGTCCACTAGTTGTCTCATACCATCACAAAAACCCTCTGGGTCTTCTCTATGGCTCGGGACACTTTCTGTGGCTTTTATTATGTCTGCTTTTGTCCAAGTACGAAACACATACATTGTAGGCAGACTTCCTAACACTTGTGGATCATGAGTAGGATTGGGCACTTCTATCATTGGAAATGCATCTGCACCTCTCTCTGAGAAGTCAAACCTTGGACTGAAAAGGCTCCCAAAACTTTTGCTCCAAGACGCGTTCATTGGATGCCGTGATCTAGTAGCAACAGGTGTTTGCACATCACAGACTTGTGGTTGTGCTGCTGCTTCTAGCTCTGCATGTGGATACAAATGATCCTGTAGTTTTACGGGATGATCTGGGAATGGATTTGTTGTCTGTTGCAGTGGGGTATATTGAGGTGGTGCTGCTGTGTGGTTATGAGCCTGTGCTACAGCCTGCTCTATCTGCACTTGTCTGGGTTGTACTTGCTGCTGTTGTACTGGATTCTGTGGCTGCTGCACAGGGCGTCTCCCTGCTTGCACCAAGTTATCTTCTTCTGATGTGAAGGCAACTAAGCTCATCCTACTCTTCTTTTATTTTATTTGCTTATCTCTACACTTTGCAGCTGCTAGCCACAACTGCCATTTTCTGTTCATGCACTTGTTTTTCTGTTGCCTTCTTTTTGGACTTAAATCTTAGACTAACTTTCATCACCAGTATTTCACACTCTTTCAGGGTTAGTTTACCCTCAAAACCATATTTCTTTTTCCAGGTTTTCAAATATTTAACTGATTCAGGATATGTCTTCTCCATAAACTTCCTCGAGAAACAAGCTTCTAGATGAAAACCTAATGTTTCATCCGGTTTCTCCTGGGTGTTTAATCACAAGGAATGTAATTGTTTTAGACCACTTTCACGATTACTTAAAACATAATGAGATGCAATCCGATTCTACTTCACCAAGTCGACAACTTTTCGTTATCACCGCTAGGTATCCGGTTGTCCGGTGCTTCAAGTATTGAATTGATCTCCTTTCACACACACATTCACACAGACGTCTTTAATTCAAAATGAACCCTGTTCACTTTTAACTGCAGTAAAAAGTAGTCCCCGACTTACTCTTAATAATAACCCCATTATTATACAGTCTATGATAGTCCCCGACTATCTAAAGATAAACCCCGTTATCCCGGCCCAGACTGCCTGCACTATAGTCCCCGACTATTTAAAAAGGATAATCCCCGTTATCCCAGGCCTTTTTTGATTTGAATCCCCGACTCAAAAAGTAAAACCAGCTTGCCTGTTTTGGCGACGTAAGGAAACCGTGGCTTTTATGTCTTCAATCCGAATTTCAAAGCTGATCAAACCCACACGGAGACTGTCGCTGCAGTTGTTCCTCCACCTGCAACCTCCAAGCCTCGCTGCTGTTGTCAGATTTCCAGTTGGAATGATGGTCAGCTCCAAAAAAAAAAAATTTTTTTGAAATCCGGCGCAAGAAGGCGCAGCCAGGGGTCGGAGGGGGTCCGGTTCGGAGACCACAGGATTTCATCTCTGCTGTTTGCGGACGATGTTGTCCTGTTGGCTCCAACGAACCAGGACCTGCAACATGCACTGGGGCGGTTTGCAGCCGAGTGTGAAGCGGCTGGGATGAGAATCAGCACCTCCAAATCTGAGGCCATGGTGCTCGACCGGAAAAAGGTGCCTTGCCCTCTGCAGGTGGGTGGAGAGGTCCTTCCTCAAGTGGAGGAGTTCAAGTATCTCGGGGTCTTGTTCACGAGTGAGGGAAGAATGGAGCGTGAGATTGACAGGCGGATCGGTGCAGCGTGCGCAGTGATGCGGTCGCTGTATCGGACCGTTGTGGTAAAGAGGGAGCTGAGCCGAAAGGCAAAGCTCTCGATTTACCGGTCAATCTTCGTTCCCTCCCTCACCTATGGTCATGAGCTTTGGGTAATGACCGAAAGAACGAGATCGCGGATACAAGCGGTCGAAATGAGCTTCCTCCGCAGAGTGGCTGGGCGCTCCCTTAGAGATAGGGTGAGGAGCTCAGTCACACGGGAGGAGCTCGGAGTAGAGCCACTGCTTCTCCACGTCGAGAGGAACCAGTTGAGGTGGCTCGGGCATCTGTTCCGGATGCCTCCTGGACGCCTCCCTGGGGAGGTGTTCCGGGCACGTCCCACCGGGAGGCGGCCCCGCGGAAGACCTCGGACACGCTGGAGGGACTATGTCTCTCAGCTGGCCTGGGAACGCCTTGGGGTCCCCCCGGACGAGCTGGAGGAAGTGTGTGTGGATAGGGAAGTCTGGGCGTCTCTGCTTAGACTGCTGCCCCCGCGACCCGACAACGGATAAAGCGGAAGAAAATGGATGGATGGATGGATGGATGGATGAAATCCGGCGCAAGAAGGACCAAACAATTTTATGCTGGTTCAGCCAGGTTTCCTTAAACAGTCGCCCGATGAAAGAATGGAAATTACAAACTTATATAGATATAAAAGAAGGTTTAATATATAAAACAGAATACATATAAAAGACAGGCAGAGAGAGAAGCCTGGGTCTGCGCGGACGAGAGGCAAAGCACAAAAGACCACGCTGATAGTTAGGCCTCGCCTCTTATACCAAAGTTAACAGGATATGAAGATCTAAAACACATGTGACAATATGACCTATTGAACTCTAGGTTAGAAAACAATCTTCTCATCCATCAGAAGAAGTGTCTTCTTGTATGTGACCAACTCAACCCAGATGTTTTCTGGCTTCATGCTTGTTTACTCTTCTCGTCTTTCACTCTTGCCTGGGCGGCTGAAAGAATTTTGCATTCTTCCCACCCTCAATGCACGAGTTGATTAACTAGACTAGACCCTACTAATCTACACACATTTATTAATATGATAATACACATAACATTTCTTGACACTATGTGTTGTTGCAATAGTAATCTTGCATTAGGATTAATATTGCATCATCGTTATATGAATTTAACTTTTACAGCAGAATCAGTTCAAATGCATAGAATCACAGTTGTTGAGAGCCAGAATGTATTTCATGATGTTTCTGGTCCGTTTTAGGCGTTTCAAGTGGTTTGCTGCATGAAATTCACTTTTACAACAGAATCAGTTCAA